>JAOXJP010121174.1:0-13851 GCA_025762735.1 Platanus orientalis | reverse complement strand
ATAAACTGTCTTAGCTAATAGATATCAAAACTGATGCATGCTCATGGGAGCCTAATACAACTCTTAACTCATGCAACTCTTGAAGGGTTTTTACCGAAACACACATCAGATCAAAACAACTCAACCCATGTAGGGTTCCTAAACCAAATCTTTTCAAAACACCTGGTAACAAATCCAACGGATTAGCCCATATAAGACCTTTAACAAAACTAAAATCATGTAACCCATGTAGGGTCTCTACAAAATGGAAATCTCAAATAACCCATGTAGGGTCCCTAACAAAACTGAAATCTCGAATAGAAATGTTGGGCAACTAGTATCGTCTTCACCGATTAATATCACCCGGTGATTAGGTCTAAAAATGGGGTCATAAGACCAATATAGCCCACAAAAATCCCCTAGGGCGTCAAGGGTTGATTGGTAACTAGTGTCATCTTTATCTATTAATGTGACCCAGGGATTGGGTACTTGAATGGAAATGGCTCAATAGATCAATATAGCCCACAAAAATCCTAAGGCATCAAGGGTTAGCTTGTAAAAATCCCCCAGGGCATCAAGGGTTGGTGGGTAACTAGTGTTGTCTTCACCTATTAATTTAACCTAGTGATTGGGTACCTAAACTGAAATGGGTTAATATAGCCCATAAAAATCCCCCAGGACGTCAAGGGTTAGCCTGCAAAAATCCCCCAAGTCATCAAGGGTTAGCCAATAAAAATCCCCTAAGGCGTCAAGGGTTAGCCCACAAAAATCCTTCAGGGCATCAAGGGTTGGTGGGAAACTAGTGCTATCTTCACCAATTAATGCCACCCAGTGATTGGGTCCAAAACAAAATCCTCGGATGTGGAATGGTGCCTTGAAATTCATGTATATATATAGTATGTGTAACTGCACAAAGATACAATGCAAGAGATGTCAAGGTAACAAAAACTCATAAGTGAGATCTTGTAAATACCAAACTAAAAACCAAATGGAAAGTTGTAGTTCATACTCATACCAAAACCAAATGCTTAGAAATTCATCTCATAACTTTTCAAAACCAATAATAGTATAAAAGTCCCAAACAAGTCATGTGGATACAATGATACTAATATGGAGCTCATCAAATCAAGGGTAAGTGGATATGATCAAGTAGAAAGCATATTAATAGCATTAATGAGAAACAAACATATGAGATATCATAAGCAACAAAGCTTTGAGCCAATTAAAGTAAGTAAAAGTTACCAACTAGCAATGATGATATGAATAAGAATCTTAACTATGGGGAAACCAAGGCAACGTCAAGCGTAAAGAGTAGTTATCATTTTCCTCTTTTAAATTTAATAAGGATTCAACCTTCTTACATTTAATCATAGAGAGAAGGTTAGGATTTCAATGAATTCATGATTGCAGCAAGGTAGAAGGATTAAATCTTAACTAATACATGCTCAAACTAGAATAGATTTAACCATTCACAAATAGAATCCAATATTTTATTAAATCAAGACCTCTGTCAAGGTATAGTGGAATAAATCACTCTATGGAGAAATTGAAATCACTAAACTGACATAGACTTAGCAAGAAGTAATAAAAATCTGTCATCTCACCTAAAATGGCAACAAAAAATAGAGGAAAATACAAAAAAAATAGAAAGAGTATAACAATAAACTTGAGAACTCACTAGTCCTCCTTGGATTTTAGTGTTTGGATAAAGAAATCTTACCAAACTTCCATAAAAAGAAAAATAAGATGAAGAGAAGCTGAAATCTCATCCAAACTAAGGATTTCCAATGAATAGAATGATACGAATTCAAGAGAGTAGCATATCTTGTATGGAAACTCATAAAAATCTCATATATATTCAAATCAAGTGATGTGAACTCACCAAAACTTCATAGATTAATAATCAAGTGATGGAGAAATTAGAATATCAGCCAAATTGATGAATAGCCATGAAGAAACATTAGGAGAAATAAATAGAGTAGCACATCATGTATGTAAATTCACATAATCTCATGAATTCATAAATCAAGTGATGACATCTTGCAAAGCTTAAAAGACTTCACCACCAAGTGATACAGAAATCAAAATATTAATCAAAACAAGGGATAATCATGAAAAAATCTGTAGGAGAATAAAGGAGTAGAACACCAAGTATGTAAACTCATAATTTTTGCCTTCTTGCTTATTCAAGCTCTCTAAACCTCCAAAACCTCATTTTATTTACTCCTATCCTATGTAAGAATGATGTAGGAAGAGTGTTAACTAGGCAGAGAATGGAAATCTAAGAAGAAAATGAGCTAAACTATTGGATTTCCAAAGTTGGGAGTGAAACTTACTCAATTGGGGAAGAACTCCCATACTTAGCTCCCCATTCCTCTAAACCTCTCCAATGCTTTCCCTTTTTGTGTAAATGAGCCCATTAGGGTTTCTTTATCTTATTTATAGGGTTTTGGATCGACTTGGGGGTCTCATACTCCCCAAAATGAAGAAAAATCGATTTAGGTTCAAAAAATGTAAATTAAGTCATTTTGGATCGATCTGGAGGGTATCAGATCAATCCCCCCTAATAGTCGGATCAATTTGGCATGTTTTTGAATTTTTTTTTGTAAAACTCTACGGGTCCTGATCGATCCGCTAAGTGCAGATCCATCCAGCATGGGTTGGATCCATCTGAATGCCTTTTTTCAGGTTTGACCCCTTTTGTACTAAAATGGCCATAACTTCCTATAGAAACTTCTTTTTACAAACTGTTTGTTGGGTTTGAAACTAGACTTCAAGATATTTTTAGAAATATATGGATTGTACTCTAATTCCCATGGGATGGATGTCAGTGGGCCTAGGAAGTTACCTCAAATATGCAGGCCAATCAACATAGACACCTTATGGTAGATTTGGTATAACTTCTTCTATGAAACTCAAAATTACACACCATTTGATGCTTTGAAAAGTATACTCATAAATACTTCTAAACATGTAAGGTTTGTCCTCAAATTATATCAAGGTTAGTATAGGTTTGTTTATAAAGTTATCCCAAATACGCTCTTAGGACAATTTTAGAACTTGACAAGTTTAAGGTCAGACTTCGGTTCTACACTTCAAGCTTAGTCCAAAGGGTTCTTAAACCACTCTAAGGTATATCTAAATATGTGAAATTAAAATTTTATCCTTACATGTATCGAATTACCTTTCTACCCTTTGAGTATAATGCGGGGTGTTACAGTAGCTAACTGGATGATCGGCCATTGCCCTATGACTGATCATCCAATCAAGAATGATCGATCATACTAGGCTCAAAATGACTTCCAATTTTTTATGCATTCTTCCTAACTGATCATGAGACCTTATGATCGGTTATGCACCAATAACTGATCATGGGGTCTACTATGATCGATCATAGCTACCAATTTTCAATTTTCTTCAACTTTTGGATCCATTTCGCATTGTAACTCCATAGTTTGCTGCAAGATCCATGTCTACGGCACAGGAAAGTTAGTCCAACCTAGGTTTTGGCTGGTCTTTGTAAATTTCATAGTATTTACCTTTACCACATACCTTTGGGATTGAGTATTGCTTCTTACTTCATTTTGAGTGGTGCTTATGCTTCTTTAACTTGATTTCTCATGATGGGTGTTCTTATACATGATGATTCATTGTCAAGTGCTTCTTCTTCACACACTTACTCACACTCTTGGCACATGCTTTTGGCATCGGATTGAAATTCCTTAACAATCTCCTCCTTTGTTAATTCCATGTCAAAACATACAACACTCATATGTTTTTATGATTTACATTGAAACGTACTTAATTACATACATAAGTAAATTTACAAAACTCCCCCTAAATGCATGATGTCCTTGGGAATACATTCTCCCCCTTTGCTACATGATCTTTCTGTAAATGTGTATTCCGTGAAACCTGTAAAAAATCACAACATATATATTTCTCAAGCATGCTTTGGACTATAGGAATAAATAATACAATATGTTGTGTATGTCCTATAACACTCCACACCATGACACATATATTACTGTACACATATCACACTTAGAATGCTAACGCATGTCATATAAGTTCTATATACACATAAGACCACTTAAATGCACATATGTTGATCTAAACATTAGTACAACTTTAGAAAGATATTATTGATGCAAGGCATAATTTGTCAAATCCATAGGCAAAAGTGTGGAAGAAGCTACAACAAGTCAAGCCTTGAAGACCAAGACTCAAGCCGAACTACAACTTCCATGAAGGTAAAGACATGCATGTAGCTTCATAGGAATCATGTAGCATGACCCTAGGAATGTCCACACACATGGTTGAATGGCCCAAATTGATCCAAAGTGGATATGGACCTCCCTAAGAAGTACACAGCAGTATACTTACAAAATTCACTGTGCGTGACTTATCACAAACCCCATGATTGATCACAATGCAGAACATAGTATTTGTGATCGATCACAAAGCCCATGATTAATCACACTTGGAGTTTTTGACCTCCTGAAGACTAGGCCCCTTCTCCATGACTAATCACAACCTAGGTCCTAACAACCTTGTGATCAATCACAAAGTCCATGATTGATCACGACATGGTTGTGACTTAAAGTGGGGCCTACACCACTTGACACCCCCCAAGCATGTTTTGAGGGTTATGAAAAAATGACCCATGATTGATCATAAACCCCATGATCGATCACGGATTTAGATTTCTAGGAGTCTGCCAAAACTTCATTTTGAATGTATAGCCAATTTCTCTTGCCCATTTGAAAAGATTCTAATCTAAGGATTGTGAACCATTTCCATCCCCTATAAAAGGAAATGTTTCTGATTAAGGCAAGACAATCTTCAAGAATTCAAGAGAATGTTATTAGCTTTACTAAAAAGAGCCTTTAAAGGTTAGAAACCCTATTCCTTCATTACTTGAGTTCCAAGCTTGAAAGTCCATCAAGAAAATCTCTCTTGGTTCCCTCTCAACTTATATTAGCTAACATCTACTTAAGAGGTGTGGTTTGGGTTATCCCTTAAGAAAACCCTCTTTGTGGTTGGCCTTGCTTAAGAAGCTTTAGTGCAATAGCTTGAAGAAGAAGTGGGTGTATAAGGCAAATCAGCTTAATAAGGAGCACTCCCACATGTGGTAAGAACAACAACATCAACCAACTTAGTGGTAATACTTATGATTCATTTTTCATTCATTTGTATATTTATTCATCATCTTTTTTTTTGCTTCCTCCAGACACACTGGAAGCTTTACTACCTCCGCCAAAGACATCGAAAGTTATGCACACTCGCCAGAGACACCGAGTGTTGTTGAGTAGCTTTCTTGTGATCAAGTAGTGAGGTTTTGTATATTGACCTAGGTTGTATGTGACAATCTAAATAAAATATACCTAAGCTCATAGTGAGCTTTAGAAGAGTGAACATAGGCCTTAGTGCCGAACCACTATAAATCTTGTGTTGGGGATTAAGTGTGTGGTTACTTGTCTCTCTTATCTGTGCTCATATCTCTTATTGCTTGATATGTGTTTGTTTAAATGCTTGAGTAAGAACCTTGATGCACACACTCATCTAAGAAGATTAAAATCAATCCCAACATTGGCAAGAAAGGGTAGAATAAATTTAATATCCTATTCACCCCCCTCTAGGATAACATAAGATACATTTCATACACGTAATAGGAGGAGGAGCCACTAGTTGGAGAACTACCAAGCATCATTATACTACAAATTCCACTACAGAGGTAGAGTATGTTGTAGCTTGTGAAGCAACAAAGGAAGGTGTTTGGCTATGAAAGTTTATATTAGAGCTAAGCATGGTATCCTCGTTACAGTCATGTATTGTGCTTTATCGTGATAACAGTGGTGCAATTGTAAATGCAAAAGAACTTAGAAGTCACAAAAGATCAAAGCATATAGAAAGAAAGTAGCAATTGATTCAAGACATAGTTCAGAGAGGTGACATTGATGTGATCAAAGTTTCTTCCTCAGACAATCTTGCAAATCCTATGACAAAGACATTATCTTATAAAGTATTTAATGTTCATATAGATTATATGGGTGTTAGACTTGTTCATGATTAGCTTTGAGGACAAGTGGGAGATTGTTAGAATAGGTATCTTAACAAATCCATCATAGATACATTTTATTGCATATATTTGTTTAATAGTTTTAACAAGGTTCTTTTATTTGATCATCACATGTGTATAATTTTATTTATGGGTAATTGTTGGATCTCATGAGATGAGATAGGTGGTCCTCAAGTAACACAGTAGGATGTCAGATACATGGATTATGTGTGGAGAGATCTGATTATCCAGTTATTGTAGACCTGAAACTTTACAGCTATGGGTGATGTTGGGCACATCACTTGAAAGGCTACTACATGTAAAGTTTCCATATGATAGAGTGATGTGATCTCATTCACCAGAGTGAGACTATAGACCTACATGTAGATGCGTAATGTAAATGCATTAAAGGGATCCGTAATAAACACATTTAGTAAAACATCATTGTCAAAGTAAATGATTTTCATAATTTACAAACTAGTCCTTTGACCTGAGGGGTTTATGTTTCTCTAATTTATCGAGTTGATTATTTTAAGCTACTAACAAATGATGCCTAATTAGTGGATATATCATGGGTAGTTTGGATAGTTAACTTTATACTTCAGAGAGCATAGATGCCCAACAAGGAATCCACTACCCTTTTAATAGGGAGATATATTCAATTTAGGATTAACATAATTTGATTGGACATGAAAAATCTTGATCCAGCGATTGTGATAAAATATTTTTCCAATGTTTCTCGAAAATTATATTATGTATAAATATACATTTTGAAAAAAAATATTAAAGAAATGTTTTGGATGTCCAATTGATTCATTAAAGTCCTAGAGATATTGTTCTTATGACCAAAGGGGTTAAACATTGATTAATTTTATATCTTGAGGGTCATTAAGGAATATTGTGTAGTGGAAGGATATATTTATGAAATATCTGTAAGGAAGGGCCTCATTGTTACTTTTGTTATCTTTAGGAGATCAGTTGTAATATGTAACAAGGATTATTGCAAGTAGTGGTGTGCCAGTTTGTAATAAATAAAAGATAAAGTGTCCTTAATAAAGTTTGACTAAATTAAGGATACTAGGCCCCACAGCCTAAGGATAAGAATCCCATAAGGATCCCACACCCCTTTGGGTTACTTTGGCTTATCAAAAGCTCTATATATATAGAGGTACTCACGTTCAAAATCTACCCTCTAACTTTTCGGAGGTTGGAAGAAGCGCAGAGAACTCTGAAGAAGTTATGGATACTTTGAAAACCGGGTTGGATTCGTGTCTTATGTCCAGTTCATCAATTGAGGTTATTCTTTTAATCTTCTCTTATTTAAATCTTAGAATTTCATTTGGTGATCATGGGAGTTTAAAGTTTTATATTCTAAATTTTTTTAAAAAGTAATCAAAATTTAATGTTTTTTCGGAATAAGAAAACAAAAATTCTCTCCCTTTTTGTAATTTATTGTCTCTAACTGTGTTAAAGTGAAGATGTTAACCAACATTAACCATGGTTTTACTGGTTTGGGTAGCCATAATATAAATCAACAACTCAAATTTCCTAAAAAAATTTGGTCTCAAAGCAACACTAAGTGTCTTTGTGTGCTACAATTACTGGACTAAATTCAAGGTCAAGAAGGAATGGGTGTCCATGTCTCCATTGTTTAGTTTTTCTATAATTATGATTTTATGGAATTAAGAGATGTTCAGTAGGGTGGAAGAGAGTGTCAATATAGCATTTTTATTTAAAAATGGAGAAATTCAAAGAAAAAGACAATAGGACATCTAGGATGCACCCCTACTTTAATAATATACAAGCAAATGAACCCATATTGAGCATGATCTAATGATTAATCAAATTTTTATTTTTTTAAACAGTAGTTAGATGTAATGACTAGCAAAAATTAATACAATAAAAATAAATGGAAAAAAATTCAACTGAGAAATATTTTTTTATTAAGAATAACAAACAATGAAGAAAAATAAAGTGTGAAGTTATGATTTTCATGAGGTAAAGGATAAGCCAATGCACACCTGCAATTGCAAAAGGGATCAAATTGATACATATTCTCCCAAAAATGAAATGAGAATATGTGAATAATAAAAAAAGGTAAATAAAATAATGAACTCCATATATTAGTCAAATAAGTGTTACACATGTACACATAATATACTGAACCTGACTGAGAACAAGCAATTGATTAATCAAATTTGCATTTGTTTAAACAATAGTCAGATGTAATGACCAGCAAAAAATAATAAAATAAAAATAAATGGCAAAAAACGGGCTGGGATTAGGTACAGAAATTTGCTTTTCCTGATGTATTAGGATGACATCAGAGGGCTGAGTATCAGTACTTAAAAGTGACTTTCACTTTTTGGGGGGTGCTTATCACTTTTCAGCACTGATGTGTGTGGCCCCTAATACCATCCTATTACATCAGGAAAAGCAGATTTCCATATATAATCTTTTCTGGGTAAAGTATAATCCAATGCACACCAGCAATAGATACATATTATCCAAAAAGTGAAATGAGAATATAAAAAAAAAAAAAAGGTAAAACAATTAACAAACTCCATATATTAGTGGGATAAGTGTTACATATGTACACATAAAAATTAATAGGTCATTGTAGGGAATGGGAAAAAACAGTGCTAGTTAGTATTGCCAAACCTAAAATCTGAAAGATTATAGTACTTTGTCTATAAGATAGAAAATCTTTCCCATTATATGACTTCTTTCCTTTCAAATCGTATGGGTATGAAGAGATTGGCATCAAATTGGTTATATGTAGTCCATTCCCTTAGACTTTGGACCTTAATATGTAATGAACCATCATACCACCCATTGTATAACTTAAGGAAAATTTTGAATGGTCTGATGTTTGATACTTATCATCAATTTTATTTATGAAAATTCTTGAGTAAAAGCTCTGACCATCAAGAAGGCGTGAAGTCCTTAGAATTTGATGCATTTGTTAATGGCTTCTTTGCAGGATTTTTTCAAAAACAACACTTTTGGAATTCCTTATATCAAGTTATAGTGTTTCTATTATTGGTGGGGATTCTCTCAAAACCTTAAATATAGTTAAACCCTGCATTAGTAAAAGACAACAAATCTAACTAATACTAAGAAGTGGTAGAAAGTAATGCAAGAGAGCAAGAGAAAAACAATAATAAGAGGTAGAACATACGGTTACAAGATACACTTGGTAATCTATCATCAAACAGTACTAGGTTCCTACCAAGATGGACTAGTTTGGTGACTCTCTATGAAAACAGGAAATAAATAATTATAATATTTAACTTACCAAAAACATTAATTTCTTAATATAAAAAAAAACAATAATGATATTCATAAAATCCTTCTTTGTCCTAGGCTCTTCGATGAAGACTTTGTATAATCCAAGCATAATGAAAAGACTTCATCTTCTCCATGGTATCTTATGTTTGAGATGTCATCCGCTTGAAGAGAGTTATTCCATGACAAAAAGCTAAAATCCCTTTCTTGGAATCCTCCATGTAATACTTGCTTAAAATCTTGTATGTGCATAGTTTTGAGAACTGGATGGGCCATCGAACCATTAAGGTGGATGGTTTAGGTCCAACTGGGTTCAACCGTTGGTATACACATGATAACCACAGTTTGCTTCAAACATAAATGAAATTTAATAAAAAATCAAAAAAGAAAACAATTCAAGGCTTGTGACCGGACTGCTAATTTTTAGATATACCAAAAAAATGTAATAAAATACTAAAAAATAAAAACAATTCACAAAAATTAAGTGGTATTGGAATTTGGAAAGACACATTTCTAAATTTTTTTCTTCTTAAGTTTCTAAAAAAATATAAATCGGTTGGTTTTATTAGAACTGGGTTTGTAAAAATCGACTGGTTTTTGTTCGTTTTAACCAGTTTTGTCGGTTATATTTTATTTTTGTCATATTATGGCTTTAAGCTTCTATAGAAGTTTAGAGTTGTAGTTCTAGTCAAACTAGGTTGGACTGCCTGGTTCAATCAATTTTTCAAAACTAAGATGTGTAATTAGCTTGTGAGAGTTCTAGCATCCTACTCTTTCAATCTCTAAACAATTTGAGCCCAAGAATATATGATAATTCTTCTAGGTTTTTCATGAAAAATTAACAAGAAAGCCAAATTTTAACTATGAAAAACAGTCCCATGTCATTCCCAATGATATTGTCAATGTTGATGCAAGGTCATCATTTGTCAAATCTATGGGCAAAGGTGTGGAAGAAGCTCCAACAGTCAAGCCTTGAAGATCAAGACTCAAGTCGGGCTCCAACTTCCGAAAAGGTAAAGGCATGCATGTAACTTCATAAGGTTCATGTAGTATGACTCAATGCATATCCCCACATGTGGTTGAACACCACAAAATGATCCCAAGTGGATATGGACCCCCCAAGATGTACACAACAATGAATATATAGAATTCACTGTTTGTGATTGATCACAAACCCTATGATCGATCACAATTAGAAATTTTGGCCTCCCGAGCACTAGGCTTCTTCTCCATGATCAATCACAACATGGGTCCTAAAAGCCTCGTGATTGATCACCAAATCCATGATCGATCATGGATTGTTTATGACTTAAAAGTGGGCCCACACCACTTTCCCCTGATCATATTTTGGAGGTCATAAAAAAATGACTCCATGATCAATCACAAACTCCATGATTGATCACAACAAAGGATTTTAGAAGTTCGTCATTACTCTGTTTTGAATTAATGTCCACTTTTTCTTGCCCATTTAAAAAGATTCCAATCCAAGGATTATGAGCCTTTTTCGTCCTCTATAAAAAGAAATGTTTCCCATTAGGGAAAGAGACACAAGAAATCTTCAAGCATTCAAGAGAGTGTTATTAGCTTTACTAAAAAGAGTCTACAATGGCGAAAAAATCTATTCCTCCATTGCTTAAACTCCAAGATTAAAAGTTCCTTAAGAAAATCTCTCTTGGCTCCCTCTCAGCTGAACATCTACTTGAGAGGTGTAGTTTAGGTTATCCCTTGAGGAAACTCTTTTGTGGTTGGCCTAGCTCAAGAAGCTTTAGTGCCATAGCTTGAAGAAGAAGTGGGTGTATAAGGTAAACCAGCTCAACAAGGAGCACTCCCACATGTGATAAGAATAGCAACATCAACCAACTTGGTGGTAATACTTTTTATTCATTTTGCATTAATTTTTATATTTATTCATCATCTATTGCTTTACTTGCGCCGGAGACCTGGAAGCTTTACTACCTCCGTTGGAAACGCCAGAAGTAATGTAGACTCGTAGGAGACATCGAGTGTTGTTGTGTAGTTTGCTTATGAGTAAGTAGTTGGGTTTTATATGTTGACCTAGGTTATATGTGACAATCTAAATGAAATATACCTAAGTTCATAGTGAGCTTTAAAAGAGAGGGCATAGGCCTTAGTGCGGAACCACTATAAATCTTGTATTGTGGATTAAGTGTGTGATTGCTTATCTCTCTTATTTATGTTCATATATCTTATTGCTTGCTACGTGTTTGTTTAAATGCTTGAACAAACACTTTGCTACATACACTCACTTAAGAAGATTAAAATCAATCCCAACATTGGCAAGAAATGATAGAATAAGTTTGATATCTTATTCACCTCCGCCTAGGATAACTTTAGAAATATTTCAATTGGTATTAGAGCTTAAGTTAGTCACATAAAGCTCAACAACCCGATCTGTCTATTAGCACCCCTCCATTTTTTAATGGAATGGACTATGGTATTGGAAATCTTGAAGGGAGATATTCCTAATGCTTATGACCCTAGGGTGTGGAGTACGATTGTCGATGGCTATACACAACCCAACAAGCCTAGAAGTGAGTGAACCCCAACCGATGTGGATGCTCACAAGTTCAACTTTAGGGCATTTAATACCATAGCGAGTGGTCTAGCCGCAGATGAGTTTAGGATGATGGCTCATCTAAAAATGGCAAAGAAAGCATGAAAACTCCTCTCGGTTACCCATAAGGGTATGAGTGCCGTAAAAGATGTCTAAGCTTCAAATGTACACTGCACAACTTGAAGCATTAAAGATGGAGGCTGATGAAGAAATCTTCCAATTCAATACCAAGTTATCAAACTTGGTGAATCATGAGGAGTCTAGGTAAGGGCATTCCTAAGTCTAAAGTGGTTAGAAAAGTACTTTGGTCCATTCCCAAAAGGTTTAGGCCTAAGGCCACCGCTATAGAGGAAAGCAAAGACCTAAAAGTCATAAAGTTAGAGGAGTTAATTGGCTCACTTTAAACATTTAAAGCAGTCATTAAAAAACCTACCAAGAAGAAAGGCATTATCCTTAAGTTAGTAGAGTCATCTGAATGAAATGAAGATTCGGATGATGACTTGGCCCTTGTTGCCAAACGATTCAAGAAGTTCTTTAGGAGAAATACCAAGGATTACTTCAATAACAAACAAATGAGAAAGTCATACCCAAGTTACAAAAAAAAAAAGAAGAACTTCTCCAAAAAACCACTCATTTGTTATGAATGCAAAGGTAAGAGGCACATTATCAAAGATTATGGCAATAAGAAAAATAAGTACAAGTCAAAGGGCAAAGCCATGGTAGCCACATGGGATGATGAGTCTAAGACTTTAGAACATGAGTCCCAAAGTAGTGAGGGAGCTCCCTCACAAGAGATCAAGGCTTTTATGACCTTTGGTACTTCCATAAACTCACTTTTGGAGTCTAGTGACCCAAGTGAAGATGAGGGAGAGTATGAAGAAGAGGATGAGACTTGTGATGCATAAGAGGCATTTGATGACCTCTTTGTGTAAAGTGTTGAGTTGGAAAAGAAAAATAAACAACTCAAAAGGGAAATCATTGAATTGACTAAAAAGTTAAAATCCCTTGAAGACACTATCTTCACTCTTAAACAAGATTCTTCTTCAGAAAATAAAAAGGAGAATGATTTTTTCAAAGAAAATTACTTGCTCCTATGTGGAAAGGAAAAGATGAGCCTAAAAATTGTAGGACTAGAGAAGAACTCAATGACTCTAGACTATTTCTACGCGAACAAAACAATAGAAAGCATGAAAAGAGAAAACTCCTTGAAGATAATAAAATTTTTTACAATAAGGTTCTTAAGCTAGAAGAGAAACTCAAAACCTTAGAAGAAGAAAATTATGAATCAAGTAGCGATGGCTCACTCATCCAAGAGTTGGAGGACTAAGTCAAGATATTAAATGTGAGAAACAAAGCTCTCAACTTGGCTTGTGCTCAACTCACAAGGAAGTCCCTTGATTATCTCAAATAAATAAAGGAGCTTGAAGAAGAAGACAAGAGGAAAAACATCTTAATGTTTGGCCAATGAAATGGGAAGTTTGAGAGGATGCTCAACATGAGCAAATAGCATAGGGATATGACTAGACTTAGTTATTCCAAGGACAATGCCTCGTCCTCAACTCAAAAGTTTAAAACTAGCTTTGTCAAAGCCAAAGAATCTACTCAACCACCTCCACAACCTTCCTATAAGGTAAAGGAAAAGGTGGATCCACAAAGACCCTTGAAAAAGTGTAACGCCCCAAAATTCCATCACTAGATAAGACTTTGGAGTGTTAATATATTTACACTTTTCTTCTTCTTTCTTTTACTCAAGACCCTTTACAGCAGAATATTATAAAAGGGTCCTAAATATATATATATATATATATATATATATATATATTTTTTAAGTTCTTACATTTACTTAGCTCATTCATTGTCATTCATACTTATAATTAAAATCAACTTCTAATCCAAACCATTACCATGTGTAGCGGAATCTAACTTTAAATCCTTAACATCATAATGG
>JAOXJP010121173.1:0-27836 GCA_025762735.1 Platanus orientalis | reverse complement strand
CACATAGACAATTGGGTAGTTCTAGGAGTCTTGTTAGTATCTTATGATCTCACAAGTTCATCACATGAAGCTAAGAAGGAACAAAGACCAAAAGAAGAGACCAAGAAAGTGGCACACCATGGAAGGTATATCACATGCATGTATATCATATTGAGTGCCTTAAAATAAACCTAGGCATGGCTAGGTCTCACATAAATACCCAAGTGAAAACACCCAAGGACAGACCCCAATTCTGTGACCAAAATCAAATTTCAGAATGCGGGAGTTGAAATCAATTGCAGATCTCGTAATCGGTTTCACACTTGAGTTTTGACTCAGATTGACATCCTTGAGCACAAAATCAATAAGCCCAAATCGATTGTGATATGAGTTTTGAGAAAATTCATCAAAACCAAAACCAGTTTCAAACCTCGAAATCGATTTGGAGTCTATTGTACAACTAAAATCAATTGCTCAATCCAAAATCAATTTGGAGCCCAAATCAGTTTTGGATCAAGTAATCGATTTGGAGGACAATTTTAGAATGTTGTTTTAACATGAAATCCAAAGAGAGATTTTCGAAATTTAAACTCCATTTTTCATATCCAAAGGTCTAAAAAGCTCTTCTTTATAAAATATTCCAATCTTAAGGCCATGGGTGCTCCTCCCTACTATAAAAGGTAACTTTTCCCTTTAGGGTAAGGAATCTCCAATACTCCAAACATTCTTTGAGAGAGCTAAGAGGCATATTATTTTGAGAGCTTTCTTTATTGTGTAAACCTCCATTGCCTACAGATTTTGAGCTTGAGTAGCTAGCATACTATACTATATTCTCTCTCTCTCTTTCTCTCCTCTTGAGCACTACTCTACTAATATTGAGGAAAAGTTGTGTGAGCACTTTTTCAAAAGGAAACTCACCTTTGGCTGAGCTCAAGGAGCACTAGAGCCAAGTACTTGGTGCTTGTGGGTAGCTAAGACAAACTAGCTCAACAAAGAGCACCCTACTATTAAGTAACTAGCAACATCAACCAACTTGTGGTAATGTTTGATTGACTTTGCATTCATTGCATTCATATTCATTATTGTTATTGTTTTGCTTTCACCGGAGACACCAAAAGCTTGACTACCTTCGCCAATGACACCGAAAGTAGTACACACTCGTCGGAGACACCAAGTGTTGTTGTTTAGCTTGCTTGTGAGCAAATAGTTAGGTTTGTATATTGACTAGGTTGTAATACTACCTAAATGAAATATACCTAAGCTTAGTAGTGATCTTTAGAAGAGTGGACGTAGGTCTGAGTGCCGAACCACTATAAATCTCTTATTGTGGTTGTGTTGTGGGATTGCTTGCCTCTTTATCTTTATGCTCTCTACTACTCTTGCTTAACACATATTTGATATTATACTTGAGTAGCCATATTAAAGCACACACATATTTGAGCTAATATAAAAATGGATTAATAATAGCCACAAGATAAATTAAAAAGGGTTAAATTAATTGGGAAATCCTATTCACCCCCCTCTAGGATTACTTTAGAGCTATTTTAGAAATCAACATTATGATTTGTTTTTACCCATTGAACCTACTTCCTAAAGTGGCTTGTAGGTTGGGTTGCCATCAATGGTTGTTCATCTAAATGGGTTTAAGCTTATCTCCCTTGATGTTTTCATCACATGCTTTCTAGCTAATGGTTTAGTCAAAGGATCCGTTAGGTTTATCTCTGACCTTAACAAACTCTAAGACAATTTCGTCATCAAATACCATAGTGTGTCTTAGACAAATGTATTTGTGTTATCCATTTTATATTATACTAGTAGCTCGAGCTATGGCAGCTATTTTTTCACAATGTGTTGAGATGGATGAGATAAGCCTTGGACATAAATGCACATTGGCCATCAAATTTTGAATTCATTCAACTTCATCTCCTAATTTTTGTAAGGCAATAAACTCCGACTCCATTATATATAGAGTCACACATGTTTACTTGGATGATTTCTAAGACACTACTCCTCCACCAACTATCAGCACAAATATTCTACTTGTGGACTTTGATTCATCAAAGTTGGATACCTAGTTAGCATCGCTATAGCCTTTAAGAACAACATGATATCCACTATAATGTAGACCTAAATTAGTAGTACCCTTTAGGTATTTCAGCACTATAATGATTGTAGTCCAATGGTCTTTGCTTGGTCTATGAGTATATCTGCTAAGTCTATTAATTGCAAAATTAATGTCAGGTCTTGTACTATTTGTTAGATACATCAAGCTACTAATAATTCTAGCATATTCTTTTTGTGATACTGCAATACCTCTATTTTGCTTAAGATATTTCCAATGATCATAAGGAGTAGAAATAGGTTTACAATTAGCTTGCCCAAATCTACTTATCATTTTCACAACATAATGTGGCTGTGATAATCAAATTCCATCATTTGTTCTTGTTATCTTTATTCCTAAGTTAATGTTAGATTCTCCTAAACCCTTCATATCAAATTTAGATGATAAATTTTTTTTTTGCAAATATAACATTTAAAGTGGTGCTAAATGTCCACATATCATCAACATATAAACATATAACAACACAAACACCACTATAGAATTAACTATAAACACATTTATCATAATCAAATCCATTGTTAATCATAGTATTATCAAACTTTTCATGTAACACCAGCATTTCACATAAGGGTAAAAATTGTAATTTTACTCCATAAGGCTAAAATTATCATTTTATATATTTTAATAAGACCCTGTAGTGGTTTAGGGACCATTTGGACTGAGTTAGAAGTGTAGAACCCAAGTTTGACTATGAACTTGTCAAATTCTAAAGTTTTTCCCAATGTGTATTTGGGATAAATTCACGAGAAAACTATACCATACCTATCTTAATTATGATACATGCCATACATTTTTATAAATATCTATGAGTCTACTTTTCCAATGCATTAAATGGTATACAATTTAGAGTTTTCTAGAAGAAGTTATGGAGATTCTCCCACAAGGTGTCTGTGTTGACTTACCCACAAATTTTGTAACTTTCTAGGCCTACCGACACAAACCCTAAGTGAATTAGAGTGTATTCCATATCTTTTTGAAAATATCCTGAAGTCTAGTTTCCAACACAACAAACAACGATCGATTCTAAGTTCTATAGAGAAAGTTATTGAGCATTTTAGTGCGAAAGGGTAAAAGCTGAAGAAACCTGCTCATATCAATCTGCCACTTAAAGGTTAGATCCATACTTAGTGGATCGACCCTAGATCGATCCAGAATTGAACTAAGACTTCTCTGGTCTCAAAAAACTACACAAAAAGGTGTTGGATTGATCCTAGATCGATCTAGAATGACCCAGATTATGTTTTTAGGGGTAAAATTGATTTTTCTTCATTTTGGGGAGTGTGAGACCCCTCTAACTGGACCCAAAACCCTAGAAATATGTTTAAAAAATCATAATGATCTCATTTTCATCAAAGAAAGGGCTAGAGGGGTTAGATGAAGTTTTGGAGTTAAATGTGAGAGTTCTTCCCCAATTTGGTAAGTCTCACTCCCAATCATGGGAATCTTGCTAGAAGATGTGTTTTTCTTCCTAGGTCTAGCCTCAATGAGTATGAATTCTACTTTTCCACCTTAGTTTATATGTTCTAACTATAAAATAATTTGTTTTCTTATGGAGAAAGGAGATTTGGACAAAGAGAAGAGGATTTTGGTAGAGGATCCTCTCTAAAAACAAGATTATAAGTATTGGGTGAGTGGATATGTTAGTTATGCTACACATTTCCTTTCTTAGATTCTTAGAAATGTGTTTCTACTCCATGTTTGCTTAGATTTATGAATTTTAATCTCTAAGGAAATGGTTTGTGAGTGAATATGTATTTTATGCATACCTTCTTTTCTTAGGATGCTGATTTGATGGTTGTGAGCTTGTTTTGGTTGATTCATCTCTATTTCTTCTTGAGTAGGTTGATTTTTTTAGAATGATAGTTGGTAATTTTCTTATTGGTTCCTTTGATTTCTTAGTTTATAAATTTGTGATCTTGTGAATAGAGCTTTGTGGAAGGGATTGGATGGTCTCTGTTTCATGTGATGAAGTTTGAGAGCTTGATTTACTTATGTTATAGGATGTGGAAGGTTTATTATGGTGAAGATTGGGTTTTTCCTTTGATTTATGGGTTAGTACACAGCTATCTTTCACATGACATACTTATGCATGAGTTATTTTACTAATACATGGGTATGGATTTGATATTGGTTTTGGAAATAGGGATTTGTCTATAGAATATCCCTAGGTGAGATGACACATGAGTGATGACCGCCATTAGGCGAAAGGGCTATATACTTGTCCAGTGAACTCCATTTGGCGAAAGGATACTAGTTGTCCAATGATGACCGCCATTTGGCAAAGGGGTTGTATACTTACCTAGTAACCGCCATTTGGTGAAGGGACACCAGTTGTCCAGTGACCGCCATTAGGTGAAGTGGCAATATACTTGCCCAGTGATGATCGCCATTTGACGAAGGGACACTAGTTGTCTAGTGATGACCGCCATTAGGTGAAGAGGCTATATACTTGCTCAATGATTTCAGGTACCCAATCACTAGGTCACATTAATAGGTGAAGACAGTCCTAGTGTCCAACTCTTAGTTTGGTTTTATTAGAACCCCATTTAGGTTATTTAGTTTAGACTCTAATTTGGATTTATCGGGATCTTGGTTGGTTTATTAGTACTTGACGACAGTTTGGTATTTAGATTATCATAGTTTTGACATATGGCATATAGTATATCTTCTTACTTTACATGCATTCATTTATCTATGTAGTATATGATAGTTGATTCATGGCACATGGCATATAGATTTGGTATATACATGTTTTGGGACTGTCTTGTCTTGGATTATCACTTAGTTTCGTAGAGCATGAGCATACTTAATTCTAGTAGAAATATATGCATAGTATTGTTTATGCATATTCTTCTGTACTATGTTTCCTTCCTTTACTTTGGATCACTTTGTCTTCTATTATATTTTCTTGCTTCCCTTTTATGTTGTATAAATTGTATACTCTCCCACTAAGCCCGTCCAGCTTACCCCAATTGGACCACCTGCAAATGTGTAGGTGTACAGGTTGGACTGTACCTTAAGATGAGGGGGAGGTGGCTAGAGATTGAGTAATAGGCCCAGACATTACATCTTAGTTTTCCATTTCAATTTTAGCTTACCTTTTACAGATATAGTATATTTAGTACTTTGTTTATTTGACACAGGCCCCTTCATGGGAAAGACTTGTATATACTTTATGGGTAGGTTTAGCCCATTTTAATTTAGATGGTTATGGGATACTTTTGATATGATGTTGATACATTTCCGCTACATAGGATCTTAGTTTACCATTATTACTATTCTGCTACGATGTGATTATTATTTTAAATGGACCAATATGGACGTGAAAAGAATAAAAAATAAGTTTATATGGAAAATGATTTGAGAATAGGTAAGAGGGTTAATGACCCACTCCAAGCTCGTTGGTCTCTCTGCTATGAAAAACGGATTCGGAGCAAGTCATTCTCATATTACAGATTCAAACCCATCCCACTTCACAGCTTGCGGATTTGGGTCATGACATTTAATGCCATTGTTTAGGTGTTTGTTTAAGTCTATATGGAGATTTAATTAACCTACATACTTTTATTTCTTATCCTTTAACTATAAATCCTTCGGATTGTTTTATATAAATTTTTTCTTCTGTATCTCCATTTAGAAAGGTTGTTTTAACATCCATTTGGTGTATTACTAGTTTATGTATTGAAACAATATCAATTAGGATTCTAAATGTAGTAATCTTAGTGACAAGTGCATAAGTATCAAAGAAATATAGACATTTTCTTTTATTTAAAGCTTTTAGCTACTATTTAGCTTTAAATTTATCAATTGAACCATTTGACTTTAGCTTCTTCTTGAATATCCATTTACATTCAATTGGTTTAGTTCCTATAGGTAAATCAACTAACTCTCATGTGTAGTTATTCATTATATATTCAATTCCATTATTAATAGCTTATTTCCAAAATATTCCATTTGGAGAAGTTATGGCTTCTTAGTAGATTCTAGGATCTTCATCTATTAAGAATGTGTAATAGTCTTTTCCAAAGTCTTTAGCCTTCTTTTGTCTTTTACTTCATCTTGATTCAACTTTTTCAACTTCATATTTATCCTTTTTAGTTAAATCATCATTATGAAATTTCTGTTGTGATTTATTTTTTTTTTAATTTCTTTTCCTTTGTTAGTTATATTCTTCATAGAGAATATATTCTCAAAAAATTCAGCATATCTTGATTCTAGGGTTGTCAAAGAGCCGAGCATGAGCCTTGTTTTAAGCTCGGTAAGTCGAGCATGAACTTTGATTTAAGGTCATTTATTAAGTGAGCTTGAACCAAGCTTCACTAAGCTTAGCTCACTAAAAGTTTGGCTCATTAAGAGCTTGGTTTAGTTAATAATTTTATACAATTATATATAGTAACAATACTAATGTTCAAATAAAACAAATTAAGCTAATGGGCCATTAAAGGGGTTTGTGTTTTTTTTGGGTGTTTGAGCCAAGCCTGAGCTTACCTTCACGAGCTCGAGCCAAGCCTGATCTTAGAAACTCAGGCTCGTCACGAGCCTAAGCCTAGCCTTCATGTGACGAGCCCAAGCCAAGTTGGGCAAAGCTCGGCTTAGCTTGGCTCATTAACACCCCTACTTGATTCTATTATAGTATTAGGTTCTAGAATATTTTATTTATATTTTAATACTAAAAAATTATATGCAACACTATTTTCAGTAGATCAAATAAATATACAATCAGATGTTCTAGGTCTAATTTTTCTTTTCTTTATTTTATGTAATCTTACTTTAGCTAGGTACCCCCACACTTTAAATGTAACACCTTGCACACACATTGTGCCCATATTAAGAACATGAAAGGAAAAACAAAGGAAAAAAATGAGATTGGACCCCTAAAGTAGTAAATAATCAATAAAATAAACCAAAAGAGGTAGACACATGTCTTGGGGCCCAAAAGAAACTCGAGAAGTGACATTCAACATAGAAGGAGTTCAAGTGATCGAGCAATCCACAAGGAAAATGGAATTCAGATGTTTAAAAGTTTTCTCAACAAGAGAAATAAAAAATATTATAGAGTGCTCGAACTGATTCGAGTGATCGAAAATATTTTTAAGTAGTCGAAATAGAAATTTCAAGCAATCAAAAATAGTTTTGAGTTCTCGAAATTGGGCAGACTAGAAAATAAAAACAAGCTAAGAAAACAAGGAAAATATTCTTCTAGAATGGCATAACCGTCCATTATGTAAGATGTCGCGCCCCGAAACCTATACCAATAAGGCCATGAATTTTTGGCATGTGACATTAACACTTTTAATAATTTAGACAAAAAAATTTATAATTTTTTGTTTGCGCTTTTACACATTTATATGCAGTGAAATAAATATGTCAATCAATTTCCTATAATCACATAACTATTCATTTCATTCCCACAAGTTTGACCTATATATAAAATCCATAAACCATAATTTTTCAAGGACACATAAACCTGTGTAATCATAAATCATAGTCTGACATTTCAATCCAAATAATCCATAGTCTGACATCAACTAATAAATAATCCAACTAATAAAATTAGCTACTTATTACACCCCTTTCAAATAAACTAAAATAACTAAACTAAACTGAAATAAATATCACGTCTCTAAACTGAAATAACATATGTCCAGTCTCTATCTCTCTCTATCTGGAACCGTTACTCTGTGATCTCATCATCTGTGGTGTCAAATTGTGGTAAACTTGACAAACTCAATAAAAAAACATTAAACTAAATGAAACTTTGGATCAAGAATTAGCATGATTACAGAAAATGAAATAGATACTTTTCATATTTACTAAACAATATCCAAAATAGTACAATTCATAAATCAATATTTTATAATACTAAGCATCTTATAAAAATTATAGTTTCATGTATAGAACGGAAAAACAATGCTAATCATATAACTTTAACTTAAATAGAGCGGAACAGATCAGAAACATATATCATATCATATCTAGATCAAAACAGAACATATATCTGATATCAAGCTAGTACATATAACAGTTCACAACATTTATTCACTAGTGAGAAGGGTTAGAACAGTTCGCACCATATACCTGGTGAGGTAGGTTATTACTACCAATTGGGCTAGTAGCGATGATCCATAACAATTTTCACCATATACCCGGAAAGGTGGGTTCCATTAATAAGTCCCTTTGATGGGTAGTGTGGCTTTCTAATAGAACATAGTATTCTCTTGTAGTTTCAATCAAAACATATAAATTATATGAACAACTTATATAAATTCTTTACATTAACTAATTCAATATGACCACAGCGGAATATTTTTGATCCATTTAGGCACAATCTACATAACAAAATTTTAAAATATTATAAAATCTGTCCAAAACGGTATTCTTTGAAAATCATGAACAATAGGACATAAAACCAACATTTTTCTTTAAAAAATAAGGTTCAAGAACACTAAGTATTTATAAAAAATAAATTGGAGATTAAAACATGTAGATTCCTTGCAAATCAATAGACAAATACCTTTAAAAATATTAAGAAGTTCATAACAATTTATAACATACCTTTTTCATGTTTAAGAGAAAAAACCCTCTTTCAAAACTCTTGATTTTTCCTTTAAAACATAGTTCTACATATAATAACGGTGCAAAAATGGATTCAAAATAGAAGTTATAGCATTCTAGGATCTTACAGAATTGAAAACAAATCACTATTATTCACGTTCTTACAAAACCAATTTATCTCTTTCAATACCATATTTTAAAGCTTTAGGCAAATCAAAACTTGTGAAAAATGGTTTGAAATCTTTTCAAAATAGATTCAAAACAATGGAATAATAGATATATATGAACCTAGGAATGAAAATAAATAATAGTTTAACTATGTTCTTACCTCTTTACATGTAAAATCGTCTCTAAGCTTTCATTCTTTAAAAATCTCAAATCTCTTGCAAAAACCTAGTTTTTCTTCCCTATTCTCTTCCTTTTATTTTCCTCTTGCTCTTTGATATTTCTCTCTAGGGTTTTTAAGTTAAAAACATTCAATTTATAGATCTCCAAGGGTGTTCCCACACTTTTTAGAAACCCACACAAAGAAGGGAAGTTGCAATATCGACTTTCCTGTTTTGGTCCAGCATAGACTGATCAATCGGGGGGTTCCATCAAGTTCTTAGGCCGATTGATCAAGCCGGAGCCTTGTTTTTTATTTTTATATATTTTTTTACCTTTGACTACTAATTCACTTATAACTTTTTTGTTTAGAATCCATTTTATTCGTTGTTTGTTTCGTTGGACTCTAGACTTCTATGCCTTTCCAATGACATAATTTGTCCACTGATTCTTTTTATATTTTCACTAGTATTTCACTAAAATTTTGCCAATTTACAGATTAACACATATGCATTTAAATTGTTCTAAGTGTGTGCAAAACATATATATCATGTGTGTACAATGTGAGTGAGATACGTGTGCAAAATATGTGCGAATATGTGTGGGGTGTTACATAAGATATGCCTTAAATTAACCTATTTTGGGTCTAAAAGTGCAAAATAGAAGGAGAAAAGTTAAAAGAGATTAAGCTACTCAAGTAATAAGGTAACCCATAAATCCTTAAATCTAGGTCATAGCAAGTAGGATTTGTGGAATTTGATGCTAGATTGGTATTCTACAATGGATTTTGATTTAATCTACACGAAATTTATAGAGAAAATGATTGGAGGCAAGACTTGATCAAGGAGTTTTCATTGAAGGGAAGAGTGAAGGAAAGTGTAAGTAATTATACAATAAGTATATTAGATTTCCTTACCTTTGGATCTTAGAGTCTCTATTTGATCTTAGATTGTTGGTTTATGGATTGTATTGCCATAAATGTATGGGTTTTCATGTGATTGATCTAATTCTTCCATGATTGAATGGAGTAATTGAGTATTAAATCTCATAGATTTAGAGTTCCATTGATCTAGATATGATCAAATTGTAGAATCCCTTAAGGAAATTTACATGCATCTAAATTGATGGATTATATTAAAGAGAATTTGGTATTATCCCTTGTAAAACCACATGAAATTGATGAATCTTCGATTTTCTACCTATGTCTCATGTTTTCAGTCCATGAAAATCTTAATGAATAAATGAAACCTATCATGTTTCTATCTATTCCATGTTGGATTATATACTTTCCCTATTTTTTATGGTTACAATATTGAGCATAATTGTAAAACATCTTCCTTCGATAAGTATTATGTGGATTTCATGATTTTCTTATCCAATTATGATTGTTTCTACTCTAAAATTGTCAATGCAAGTAAATGTTTACATTGTCATCATGAGAATGCCTAGAATTTTTATGAAACCTTCTTGATATTGATATTGAAGTGTATTAAAGCTCATAGTTCCCTTGTGTTATAATTAGGTCAAGTATCTTATGAAAGTTCTAATCTCATCTATCTTTGGTCACATGATTCAAATATCCAATTGATGACAATGCACACAAAAATACTCTAAATCATTTGATCAATGATAGACATGCTGATTGTACAAATGATCTTGATGAATCATACTAAGTGATAACCACCAAAATGTTTTGTAAGTGAAATGTAAATACATTAATAAAGAATGACAAGAAGTACATGAATGAATACAAAAGATGAAAGTGTAATGTGAAAGACAATATGAAACACTAATAAGAAAGTGGAAATATAAGATCCCACAATTAGGGGTTAAACAATAGCATAAGATCTCATCATTGGGAGTTGAATGATGACATAAGATCCCATAATTAGGGGTTAAATGATGATACACAATCTTAACATTGGGAGTTAAATGATGGTATAAGATCCCGTCATTGGATTTTAAACAATGGCATAAGATCTTGTCATTGGGGGTTAAACGATGGTATAAGATCCCATCATTGGGGGTTGAACAATGGCATAAGATCCCGTCATTAAGGGTTAAACGATGGCATAAGATCCCACCATTGGGGGTTAAACGATGTCAATAATAAAAACTCAATGGAAAAGAAAAAAGAAAAGAAAAGAAAAGGCAAAAGAAAGTATATAAATAACAAGAAAGAACTCACATGAAAGGAATAAAGACTGAAAGGCAAAATGATTTGCACAAAAGAAAGAAAGAACTATCTACAAGAAAGGAAATGAAAAAAAACATGTCCACCCATAACATGGAATAAGAAGAAAACCAAATAAACCAAGGCTTACAAGTTAATCCTCATGACATGATAAGAAGAGTAATGAAAGTGACATAAACAAAGCAGATGACCATTTCTATAAAGTATTATGAATAAAAGAAAGCTAAGATCATGAAAGAAAGTCCATGAGTAATCATCAAATGTACATAAAGTTTATTGATGTGTTTCATTTATGACTGACATGCCTCTTGTATTGTTTCTAGCTCCATTGTTATATCAGTTCTTGATGCAAGATAGACACATTAAGGTAATGCATGTGAGGACACCCATTTGATGCAACATGTATATGATGATATGAAGGTAAGGAGTTAAGAACCTAATTGTTAAGATTAATGTTAAAGATAGAATCAAGTTTCCTACTCATCAATAAAATACACCTAAAGTCAGATTATGGTTCACTTAAATGAGTTCTAGCATGCATACATAGCAGAGTATAAAATTGAGAAACATTAAATACTAACTATGCATGAAATAATAAACCACATAACCAAATACAACATTTATCACATGTGATTATCAAACAACTTAGAGGACCTATTTAGGTTCTTTTGAACAGTGGGTTTTAAGGGTGGTTTATATGTATATTTAAAGCATATTAAGAGGTTTAATATGGTAAAAGGAGCATGAAAGACAACAATAGAAGTAGGTTCAAACATATGCATGAAATAGACTTTATGATCACAAGTGCAAAAAATTCTAGTTTGAGTATTTTATGTTGACAATAAGGTAAAAAAAATATGAAAAATGATTTAAACTAAATTCTAGCATTTTGAGAATTTTTTAAAGGTCATAATCAAGTCGCGTACAAAATTTTGGGACTTTAAATCCTTTAATAGCATGTAAAAAAAATTCCAGTTGAAGCAACAATGTTGTCCCAAAAATTTTTTGGTTTGTTATTTGATGTGAATCTTGTGTGAATATAGATCCCTTTTTTATGCAACAAGTCTAATAAAGTTCACATGTATAAATCCTGATTTAATCTCTTTAAATATGTAGAAAAAGTATTGGAGATTCCCTCTTGGAATTACAATTCACTTATTAGATAATCTTGATCAATCCACTAAAATGTCATTGACTTTGTTACAGGATTTCAACAAAAGTGTTGTAGATCTTCTAGGAAGAGACGATAACAACTTCAATCGATGTAGAACATAGCTGGATAGGTAAGGGCCTCCAAGGACAACCATTCCAGGTTTTACAGCTTTAAAGTTGAAGAAGAATATTATCTTCAAGCTCTAGCTGTATAAACACCCATAAGACTTGAGAAAACCTCAAAATTTTATTCAATATTATTTTTTTCCTATTTGGATGGACAAGGGGCTTTATAATAGCCTCTCTAACATCCACCCTAGTTAAGGCTACATTATTATAAAGGAAATTAACTAAAATACACCTTATATGTCTCCTCCTCTGAAAAAACCTTGAAATTGCCCATTTTGGACAATTTTATGCTCAGTATATTGCTTTATTTTTCTTTCCATCACTTCCAACATAAAATAATTCCCTCATGTCCCAAATTACATAATAAAATTCCAAATAAAAATAATAACTGAAAGAAAATGTAAATGAAATAAAACTCTACAATAGTAAATCCCTAAGCTCAGTCTCCTCCGAGAAATCCTCAAAGCTCAAACATCTGGATTATGAGCGTGCATCTACAACTATGATGTGGAAATAACTCTAGCATTGGTACAAGCTATCAACTAGATAAAATAGATAGTTCTACCTCTCCTGAACTAGCTCTAAAATAAAGGTCTGAAATCCCCATCAAGATGCTCACGCATCATACTCCCTGCTTGAGAAGACGTCGACTACCTCTCTATCATGTATGTGTCAAGACCCACATATAGAAGCTCTACGTGATCTGGTCTTGGATACAGGAACACTGCCACCGTTATCCAAATACTACCATCTCCTGGTTCGCTTGTCCACCTGATGAGATATAGTTGTAAAATCTCCTGTCTTGTGGATAAGGTAACATGCTCGTATATGGTCTCAACCTCTCCTGCTAGTGCTAGTAATATAGATAATGGTATAGGTAGAAGGAAGGAGGTCATATCAGGCTTTGGTCTTGAAAAAGGGTCTAAAGAAAAAAAGGCATGTCCACGTAAAGTAGTTTGATTCTCTATATGAAATCTAAAGCTAATATTTGACTCATATGGTAAATCAATCATACATGTAATAGGTCTAAAGTGTCTCAAGAATTTATAAAGCTCTGAATCTATAGCATGTGAACTCACCATAAATGAAACCATAACCTGAGACTCACGATGCATTCTATGAGAGTTAGCTGATTGATTATACCTATCATTAACCCAGACAACTTCCTTCATAAACTCCTCATGAAGTAAATTTGTATGAGTATGAGATGCACAAATGGATGCAACAATGAATACAAACTTTAGTGGTCTATGGGATGCAAAGATGTAAACAAAGTCTAAGCAATATAAGACACTCTCCCATGGCATAAAATATGTTCTAACTGGACATCTCAATAATGAATGTCTGCTCAGTAAAGGACTATGACTCTTGATTATCACATCAAGTAATCTATTAGTAGGTGTATGGTAATCATGTGACAAGTGTCTAACCAATAGAAACAACATATGTGCACACCTCATATTCCATAGTACCTTTCAGAAATACCTAACAAATAAGTCCCAATCAGGCACTATGGAATTTGATACACTAAGGGTATGAACCACTTTATCAAAGACTGTGTACACTCTAGGCATAAGTAGTTCGTTCTCAGGTGGAAAATCTAACAAAGTGTCTAAGATAGGGTCAAGTTCAGGCACAACAAGTCTAAACACTAGAGTCGTTATGGGTACACTCACTTAGACCTCCTAAACCTCTTGGACCTCATGAATCTCTTGTTCAACATCATGGTCAGGGTCAGGTACAATAAAACTAGACACTAAGGCCTCTACAGATGCGCTCTCCTAAACTCTCTAAACCTATTGGTCAATCTCCTGAGCTTATTCTTCTTCCTCATCATCACTAGGTATTTCCATTGCAAGAGGGTCATGTAGCTCTTCAACTTTCACTCTATTTAATGACTAATCATCTTGTGACTCTTCCTTATGCACAATTTCTTTTATAATTAAAGAATTCTCTATCTAACTAGGACACTGTTTAGAGTTTACTTACAGTAAACCCTTAGCTACATCATTCTCCTTATTAGGAGTAGGGACAAGTCTAGAGGTACTAGGACCTAGTATGGATGACTTTCCACCAATAGAGGCTCTTGGCCTAACATCCTTACACCTAGGATCTAGGAAATGTAATTCAGAAAGCCTCACACACCTCTCCATATCCTAGGTTAGTCTATAGGAATCCTTTAAAGTAATGATATAGTAAGGACATAGTTCTTTTTATATCTCAGGTCTAAGCCCCTCTTTAAATCTAATGATGGTTGTAACTAGGCTCTCACTGACTTCACATTTTAAATAGTAGTTATCAAACCATGCAATGTAGTCAACTATAGTATAAGTGCCCTATTTGACAAAAAGATATTGTTCTAGACTAACTATGTGGTGGGACATGCATCTCCCTAAGTCCCTCATGTCTTTCCAATCTCTCGGATCCCTATACTCTCTAGGGTTCCTATCATGATCCCACTCAAATGTCTTGGATCCAGCTAATCTCCTCAGGCTTTGCCCATTTATCTAATTTAGAGGACTCTCTTTCAATGAAAATCTAAGGGGCTCAGTCTTAAAACCCAAACTGGAGGGTCTACTCCTCCTAGGATCCCTCACAGAACCATAATCAGAATGATGATTCCAAGGGGGATCTGGGTGGGTTCCCCTCCCAACCTATTGACTTAACCTAGGATATATAGATCTCACTTCTCTCTCTAAGTCATTAATCTGAGTTTGAGAGTTCAACTTGTTGCTATTTTCAATGAAATAGGTCAACCTATCTATCTTATGACACAAAGATTGGAATCCATATGCAAGGTCATTGGTATAGATTGAGCTAGATCCTCATTCATTGATCCTACTAGAATATCTGGGTTAGTAATGAGTCCATCCTCTAGTGGCCATACCCTAAAGGTTATGGGAAAGTGATCCTAACCCACTAGACACTCACAACGATGCAAATTTTTCTAAAACTATATACCATGAAACCTTAGTACTAAATGATGCTAAATGAATGAAAACACTAACCTACTGCTATGACAATATGCTATTATGCAAAACCCTACATCTAAATGCATGAAACTATAACCTAGGCTCTGATATCAATTTGATGTAGGACAATGACACACTAGGATAATGCATGTGAGGACACCGATTTGATGCAACATGCATATATATGGAGGTCAGGAGTTAAGAACCTAATCGCCAAGATTAATGTCAAAGATAAAATTAAGGTTTCTACTCTTTAATAAAATACACATAAAGTTAGATTATGGTTCACTTAAGTGAGTTCTAGCATGCATACATATCAGAGTGTAAAATTGAGAAGCATTAAATACTAACTATGCATGAAATAATAAACCACATAACCAAATTCAGCATTTATCACATGTGATCATTGAGCAACTTAGAGATCCTATTTAGGTTCTTTTTAATAGTGGGTTTTAAGGGTGGTTTGTATGTAGCATATTGAGAGGTATACTATGTTATAAGGAGCATGCAAGACAACAATGGAAACAGGTTCAAACAAATGCAAGAAATATGCTTCATGATCACAGGTCCAGAAAATTCTAGTTTGGGTATTTTATGTTGGCTGCAAAGTAAAAAATACGAAAAATGATTTAAACTAATTTCTAGCACTTTGAGAATTTTTTAAAGGTCATAAATTTGGGACCTTAAATCCTTTAATAGCATGTAAAAAAATTCCAATTGAAGCGACAATGTTGTTCTGAAAAAATTTTGGTTTGTTATTTGATGTGAATCTTGTGTGAATATAGATTCATTCTTTATGCAACAAGTCTAATAAAGTTCACATGTGTACACCCTGATTTAAACTCTTTAAACCTATAGAAAAAGTACTGGAGATTCTCTCTTGAAAATACAATTCACTTATTAGATAATCTTGATCAATCAACTAAAATGTCACTCACTTGGTTATAGGATTTCAACAAAGTGTTGCAAATCTTCCAGGAAGGGACAATAACAACTCTAATCAATGTAGAATGCAGTCGGATAGATAAGGGCTTCCACCCTAAGTGACAAACCTCACTCCGAGGACAACCATTCTAGGTTTTGTAACTTCAAAGTTGAAGAAGAATATCTTCTTCAAGCTCTAGCCGTATAAACACCCACAAGACTTAAGAAAACCTCAAAATTTCATTTAATATTTTTTTCCTTCTATTTAAATGACCAATTGGCTTTATAATAGCCTTTCAAACATACACCACAGTTAGAGCTACATTATTATAAAGGAAAATAACTAAAATACCACCTCTATGTCTCATCTTCTAAAAAAAAACACTGAAATTACCTATTTTGGATAATTTTACCCTCATTACACCACTTTGTTTCTCTTTCCCTCACTTCCAACATAAAATAATGCCCCCCATGTCCCAAATTACATAGTAAAATTCTAAATAAAAATAATAACTGAAATAAAACTCCGCAATAGTAAATCTCTAAGCTTAGGTTCCTCCGAAAAATCCTCAGAGCTCAGACATCTAGACTATGACTATGACTATGCATCTGCAACTATGAATGTGAGAATTTCTTTAGCATGGGTCCAAGCTATCAACCATATAAAATAGATGATCCTGCCTCTCCTAAATTAGCTCTGAAATGAAGGTTTGAAATCTCCATCAAGATGTTTCCACATCAGTTCTTATGATTACTTATTGAACATATTGTGTCCTACTTGACCCCATATCATGTTTTCTAGTATAATTTCTTATTGAGCCTATCAAGCTTACCCACATTGACAACCCCACAAATTGAGCATGGTGGACTCAATTAGTCGGATGTTCACCATATAAAAATTTTCATGCTAGAGGAAAGAAAGAAGAAAGTTTCATCTTATTTTGATTTATTTGATGGGATGTACCTGTTAAGACTACGTGATGCAATATGTAGTTAGGTTTCTTGTGGGGATATATGCCCTGAGTTTGTTGCTTTTATGAAGAAATTGATTGTAACAACAATAGATATGTTTTAAATACTTATTTTCAAATTGATACTTTCACAATGAGTAGATCATCGTTTAATAAATGATAAAATGGAATGATATGTTTAAAAGGTAAGTGTCAATGTATTCCACTGCATAAAGAAAGAATGAGAATATTTAGATTATGTAAAGGTTAATTTCGTTGCCTAGTTAAGAATGTGATTAAATGTACTACATAGATAATTAGCTATTCCCCTACATATGATTATAACAATATGAATGGATGTCTTCCAGATAATAGATAAGAATGAATAATTTATTTTCCACTGCCAAGTAAAGTGTTATTTGTAACACGTTGATAAGAATGTATAGTGAATAAAAGAAAAGTAATTGAAAGCTAAGAAATGAAACGAGTAAAAGAAGTGGTGACACGGGTGATGGTTTAGAAGAAGCCACACTTTGGGAAGACAGAGACAGAATCTTGGAGTGTGGATTGTTGTAGGCTATCATTCACTTAACTGAACATGTTGTGATCATAGTTGAAGGACTCAAGTCATGGCATTAAAGTATTTAGAATAGGTGTTCTATTAAACCATAATTCATAAGGTGTATTTTCAATCTTCTTATGTGGTATTCTATTTTATATATGATATATAGGGATAATAGTTCCCCCCGTAAGTTTGGGTGTAGATCCAAACTAATTAACATAGAGTTCATCATTTCATTAAGAGTTCTATTTTTCATTTCGGCTATTCCGTTTTGTTCAAGTGAGTAAGGGACTGTGGTTTCATGTATAATTTCATATGTTTCACAGTATTCACTAAATGAGTTAAATTCGTATTCTCCTCTTCAACCTAATCTTAATCTTTTAAATTTTCTTTCTAATTGATATTTCACATCAGTTTTGTATTTTAATAAAGTATTATAAAACTTCATCTTTATGTCTTAGTAGATAGATTTTAGTGTATCTAGAATAATCATTTACAAAGATTATGTAAAAACATTTTCTTCCTCTAGTTGGTGTTGACTTTAAGTCTCCTAGATCACTATGTATGAGACTTAAAATGTTGGATTCTCTATCTACAAATTGATGAGGTTTTTCAATAAATTTGGTTTCATTACATAATTCACATTTATTAAATTCTAAATTTGTTGTTTCAGGTATTAGGCTAAGGTTTTTCATCTTTTTTAGATCGAAAATATTAGTGTGACCTAATCTTCCATGCGAAACATTAAGAGAATCTACAATATGAGTAGAAGGGGATGCAACTTCATTTATATCAACATTAAGTACATAAATATATCCATTACAACATCCCTTACCCACAAATACCCATTTCTAGTCAAAATAATTTTTCTCGATTTAAGAGTGAGCTTAACCCTAGCTTTATCCAGATGTGCTCAAAAAATGAGATTCTTTCTAATATCTAGAATATGAAGAACATTAGTCAAAACAAGTGTGTTATTAAAAGTTAATTTCAGGTTGATCTTTCCCTTTCCAACCACGTAGGAGATTAAAGCATTGCCCATTTAAACCTGTTTTTCATCCTTTACTTTCTCATAAGCAGAAAACATGCTCTTGTCCTCATAAATGTGGTGTGTGGTTCTAGTGTCTATGATTAATTTTTTATTGCTTACAATATGGTTCACTTCTGAAAGAACAACAACAATAATTTCATCTGCTTAGGCCATGTTGATTTGAACCTTGGTAGGTTTTTTGTTCTTCTTCCAGTGTTTACAAACAACCGCATGATGACCTGATTTTTAACAAACGAAATATTCCCCTTTTATATGTTTCTTGATGTTTCAATTTTTCTTAAAATTTTCATATTTCTTGGATTTAAATTTTCCTTTGGTCTCATTGGTTTTCCTAAATATGTGGGAATTTGAAATTTCTTCTAACCCTGCCCATTTTCTTCCACAAGTCGTCCACATGTGTCCATGACACCATGCTGGGCACCAAATCCTGGACAGAACATTCTCTTCCTAAAAAGAAACATAAGGATTGACCCAACATCCCCACAATGTAAGATGGTACTCCTTGAGACAACCCTCCACTCACTATGTAAAAGGATCCTTAAAACAGCCCTCCACTACTTCGTTAGTGACCACAGAGGCTACTGGAAAATTCGGTATGCATTCCACTAGGTTTGAGAACATGTTTGGATCCGGCCACCTTTATGGAGTGATTTGCAAAGTGGTTTCAAATTAGTAATGATTCAAAAGAAGAAAGAATTAAAATAATATGACATATTGCGGCTACCTGAGTTGGAATACTGGGGGGAGATAGGAGTACCATTTAATTTAATAATGAACGCATCCAGATATAACAAAGTCTTTGTTTGTGGCTTGCAGACTCAACCAAGAAATGGAAGTTTACTAGGAAAAAGTAGGAAGCGGAGAGGAGGAGAAAAGCAAATATCAGATGGACCCCTCTTGTAGAATTTGCAAAGCTTAATTTTGATGTTGCTACAAACAGAGAGGGTGATGATACGGGTTGTGGAGTTATCATTTTGGATGACAGAGGAAGAGCCATCTAAGCCCAAGTGGCAAGAAAGCTTCTCATCCCTTCCTCTGGCTGAATGCTAAACAGTCCTTCCTTATGGGCCTACATCTTGCAAAGGGCTTTGTTATTTTGAAACTAGAGTTCGAAGGACTCTTCAGATATCAAAATTTTTTTACAGGACATTAAGGGATGTCCTTGGACAATTATAAAATGTATTGCTAGTTGTATGCAAACTGATGTGAGAAAGCTTCGAAGAAGCTTCCTTCTGTCTTATATCTGCCCATATTTTGGTAAAGTCTGGTGCAGGACTGATGGGTGACAGCACTTGCATGTGGTATTCCGGTCTTTCAAGGTGGTTAGGGAGTACCTTCTCGGATGTATCTTGAGTTTTTATAGTAAGGAGTTGAGGCTTATTTTTTTTCAAGATTACAACTTTCCACGGAATGATTCCACTAATACATTAATGAGGAGGATTAACGTTTTACAAGATAGCTTATATTTAAATCCACCATCATTTGATGATTATTATTACTTGTTCCTTTATATGGTTATATCTTTACCCAAAATTAAAATAAAATTTTTGTTACATCAAAACTTGCAGCGACCCTAAAGCACCAAGACATTCTTTATCCAAAAAAAAGCACCAAAACATTAGATGACACGTGATAAAAAAGAAAAAACTTAAAAAAAAAACACTTAAAATGTGGTGGCTCACCTTTTTTCATCAGTCACCCACACCCTGGTGAGAAAAAATTGTATGCACCACACCCTTGATGGGACTACACGGGGGTGGAATCAATTCACTTTTTGGAGGTTTATGATTCCCCCTCCTGAGTGGTCACATCAGGAGTGTGGTGCACTTGATATGGCACCCACCCTGGTGCTTCAGGGTCTTGGCACCGTTAGAAATCCATTTTGTGCCTTGAGTGTTTTGTAAGATTGCACTGGGCAACCAAGAAATCATTTCGTTTTTGTGGGCTTCAGTTTGTGGGTCCATTTTTAGAGCCATACCTCCCACCTCTTTATCCTCCCACCTCTTTATCTCGGAGCAGCATCCTTTGGTCCACCAACTTGTGCACCGCCTGTGCTCTATTCACCTTATTGGGCCAACACATCATTTTTATTTATTTTAAATTATTGATAACTATTAAAATAAGATAAATATCTTCTGTACCGTGACATAAAGTGTATCATCTTACAGAAAAGTGTAGGGTCATACACTTTTTGCTTGAACCCCACCTTTTCTATGAGCCGATACATTATGTACTACGGTATAAAGGATATGCCTCCATTGGTACTCCAAGACACAAAAGAGGTGGGACCATGTTTTTTTTTTTTAAAGTCTCCTTGCGAAAAAGGATCCATATCCTCTAGTCCACAATGTTGGTGTTCTACTAGTACTCTAGTGTACAAAGGAAATGGGATTCATATATTTTTTTAAAACTTAACTTACAAAAAAAATGTATGACCCCATTTATATCTTAGAGTGACCAGAGGATACTGTTTCTGAAAAAATATATATATATACTGTACAGTACCAAAAATGTGGAACACAATACAGCTCGTCACCGAATTAGTGGACCAGAGGATACAGTTCCATCCATCTCACCTTCATATGGGTTATGGATATGTGGGTATGACTCATGCAAGGTCCAGTGTACCAAGAGACAAGTGTACTTTAGGGCCTGAAATCCTCCAACCACCCCCCCCCCTTTGTGAGGGTCTGATATCAAGTGCGACACCCCCTTTGATGGGACACTCAAGAGGGGGAATCAAAAACCTCCACAAAGTGAATTGATTCTCCCACCGTGTCACCATTGAGTGGCTCAAAAGGGGGTGGCGTAGAAGATATCAGCCGTATTTAGTTAAGAACAAACATGAACATATGACACGTGTCCATTAAAATACTTTGCAGGCAGCGGACACTGAACAGGTAACTGAAAATCCGAGCATCTAGAGGGTGGTAGAGGATCCAATGCTCAACGTACCACTGCTCGGCTTTGGCGAGAGGAATGGACCCACCGACAGCAGCACTCCAAGGGTAATGGGCGCTGATGGCGGACGGAGGACCCTTTCCTTTTGCAGATTTTCTGCTTCAGACGATCATTTGACGGTTAAGGCAAGTGTGGCCCATCGCTTGAAAGCATGTATGGCGTCAAAGCATGGATGGGCTCTTTCCCTGTTAAAAAGCAATCAAAATCCATTCTTTATAATAAGAATTACCGACTGTAAAATGAATGTAAATCCAAAAGGGCGTGAAATCATCTGCGGCACCCTCCCTGATGGGTCACTCAGGGAGGGGAATCAAAAACCTCCAAAAAGTGAATTGATTCCCCCTGAGTGTCCCATCAGGGGGGTGGCGCAGATGATAACCTTCCCCTTTAATACCACCTCTCTTCCCCAAAGTCACTCTCTCCTTCCAACCTAACGCTTCTCTCTATCTCTGCAAGAAACTATCAAGAGACCTCTTATGGCTTCTATCTCCAAGGATAATCAAAGCCAAGGTACAAAAGTTTTTATTTTATTTTATTTTTTATTTTTCAGTTTTCTCAGACCCATCCTTCAATTTTTTCTAGTTTGAAATGTTATTTTGGAAAAATTCTTGCAGGTGTTGACAGTGGTAAACCCGTTGACGGCGAGGTCAGTGTTCTCCAAAAGCATGTTGCGTTCTTTGATAGGAACAAAGATGGGGTTATATATCCATGGGAAACTTACGAAGGTTCTTTTCTCTCTCTCTTCTCTCTCTCTCTCTCTAATTACTTCCATAGTGTCTTATGTTTAATCGGATTTCAGGGTTCCGTGCGATCGGGTGTGGCATTCCTTTGTCCATCTTCAGTGCCTTCTTCATTAACGTCGCTCTCAGTCTTAAAACTCGTTCTGTAAGTCCCCTCTCTCTCTCTCACTCTCTCTCTCTCATGTTAAGAGGGTATAAAGCATATGTGCCAGAGGTCGTCTGGATCATCATAGATGGTTCCTCTTCTTTTTTTCCTTTTCAGGGTTCTGCATTTGCTTTCTTTTCACATATGGTCGTAGGGACCCCACTTAGCCATAAGTTGCCATTGATATTTTTAGCCATAAGTTGCCATTGATATTTTCAGATATGATATGAAGGAGAAGGAAACAACTGGATTACCATTGGGTCATTTCATCATAATAATGCCAATGACGTTTCCTTTGTCTGCTCTATAAACTGTACACTGAAAGCAAATCCTCCACTGAAGCCTCTGTAGAGCCTAGACTATTTGATCCCCTGTACACAACACGTATAATTTATACACATACCCTTATCATCATCTACGCCGTCTACCAAATGGGTCCCATTTTTTATTGGTCAATTATTTAAAATTCAGCGTTTAAGAGATGCCTCTGACCCTCTTGACTTACTTGCACAACATAAGTTACTTTGTTCCATAATCAAGCCCATCTAATCTTCTAAATTAATAATGGAGATGGTTAAAAAATCAGGACTTTGGTGTTATCTGTGTCTTCCCTTCGTCATCATTTTTATTTTTAATTGCTGGGTCGCGCTAATTTTTTTCCTATTTCAAGCTGCTGCTTCTTCCCGTCCTTAATTTTTTTTTTTTTTTTTTTTAAATCTTCTCCCCTGTTTCCGGCGAATTTAGAGCTAAGGTACCCATTCTCAATTTGTTCTATTTTTCCTCTGTTTTTTCGTCAGCGAGTAGAGGGTCTTCACTGGTAAAATTGTAGCTTGATTCAGCCACCGGCGGACGGTGGGAGGGCGAAGAAAAAGAGCAGAAGAAAAAAAAAAAAAAGGTTAAAACAAGAATTTCGATAAGGAGAAGGCCTTTGGGGATTAAATTTCATGACTAAGACAGTCTTCCACTGAACGGCTGGCTGACTTTGCCAATCATTTAATTTTCTAATGAAATATGAACCATCCTCCTCCCTGTGGGAATAGTATTATATGAAGGAGTGAGAACTGTCTTCTTCGATACGTCCAAACTAAATAGACTGCCCATCTACGTCTGTAACACACACATAGACCATATTTTCCTTGGTTGTGGAAGAAGAAGAAAGGGTATGCAGCACTATAGCTATAGTAGAGCAGTAGATCCTTCTGTCGCTCTTCGTATCTACATATGAAAATATTAAATGAAACGTTTATTAGAAAAACATCTCCTGAAATTTGAGACCTGTGTTTTCATCCATTTGAATGCAACCCACTTAGTTTTATGCTCTGTTTTCTGATAACACGAAGGATGTTGCCATGTTGGGTTAGCATCTGCAATTCAACCCAAAATCTAACCCAAATACAACCCCAGGAAAAATCAGAATGTGAAAATTTTTGAACCATTTTTATATACCAGATTGGATCTGAACTGTATTAGGGTTTTTGGGTATTTATATGTTTTCATCCAAGGGTTGTAGAAAGAGTTTTTTCTGCGATTCCATGAGGTTTTCTACATAAATCTTGTGTTGTGGGTAATTTCTTCTTTTGTTTTGCTTGTTGATTTTATTGCATCTCATTTTTTTTGTGAAGAAGAAGGTAAAACAATCCTAACAAAGGAGACAATCATCTCCAAAGAAATCAGTTAGAGATTAACATCTCTCCACCTAAGAAGAATGGATACTTCAAAAACCTTGGCATGCCCATGTCGGACACATATTGGACCCAGATACTCTTAGGATACTTTGCATAGGTGTCTCCAACATGTCAGAGAATAAAAAATATTTTTTTTTGGAACATGTCGTGAACATGATTAAGACACGTCAAGATACTTACAGGATACGACAACTAGAGAACTTTTGGTAAAATGACTATAAAAATATATTAACTGAACAAACACCAAAAAGAAAGGTAATATAATAAATATGGTTAAAAATGAAATAAGAAGGAAAAGGGAGAACTGTTGGGTTGTAAAACCAACAACCCTATCCCTACAATAAGAGAGAAAAAGGGAGAAAGAGAAAAATTGGTGAAAGAAGGAAGAGAACAAGAAGAAGTAAGAAAAAGAAGAGAGGAAGAAGAAATATAATATAGACTTTAACCTTCAGGTAAGTTAGGACTTCTTTATTTCTTAGTTATCTAATATCAGATTGAGTTCTTTCTTCTTCTTTTTCTTTTATGACCACGGTCTTTGATTTAGGGAATAAACTTTTGTGGATTTTGTTGTCCTTTCTTTCTTGATTTCTTTTTTTTTGTTTGTTAGGTTCTGTTAGACAACTACACAATCATCTCACAACCAAAATTGGTCGAGAATGATCCTTTATTCATGCTCCGTTACTTGTTATTTATTTTTTAAACATAAAATCTAACTTAAAATATTAATTATTTATTTAATTATCATATCTATGCCGTATTGTATCCTACTTTTTCAAGAATCATCGTGTCCATATCATATTGTACCCATGTCCCGTATCGGTGTCTGTGCTTCTTAGCTCTCTGCAATGTCATTGCACATGCTTCTCCTTTGGGTTGTTTTGCAACACGTTTTGGTTTAGTTCATTATTTCCAAGCTTTATAAAAACTGTTGCCTTAGGTGGTTTTTTGGTTCACGAATTTAGTCTCACCATGGTTGTTGGCTTGAACTACATATTTAAATATATTTTTCATCGGTCTTCCCATATTTTCTAACTCATTAAGGTTAAGCATGCACAAACTACTTACTAGCTGATTAGACCTTTTTTGGACAGAAATTATATTGATACGTACACAACAGACATGGATGCGTAGACATTATTTTAGATCATTGAGGTGTTAGGCCACCTCTTTAATTAGACAGCTTGAACGTCATTTCAACGACCTTAACCATCTAAGCAATGAATTATTGCAGAAATAATAGGAGAAAACTCGCTTGCTGAAATGCTTTAAATTGTTCAAAATTGAGTCACTATGGCTTGTGATCAGTTACAGGGTTGATATTTACATCCAGAAGGTCACATGTGTGGGAGCTACATAACAGCTTCTAGATTGAAATCCCAGTGTTAGGCATCAATACTAGCCTTAGATGAAATCGAAATGTAATTTTAGTAATTCTTTAAAATATTGTCGAAATTCTAAAAACTTTATATAAAGCCTGGCCGCAATAGGTGAAATTTGAAATATCAAAATTTTGAAAATGTTCAAAATTGAAAGTCTCAAAGTCTTGAAATTTTGTCGAAGTTTGAAACCTTTTTTTAGCCATCTTTTTAGTTTGAATTGTGTACAAAAATGACAAGTATAAGATTTGGAAATCGGAACACCTCTCATTCAGTTTGCATAAAAATGAGTCCTTGTATCCATTGTCATCAACACAATCTCTCCCTTGCCTTTCTCTTTTGACAGCACAGCATCCAAAGCCCTTAATTTCTAGTGTGTTTTTTTTTTTCGTCCTCTATTTTCTTCTTTGTATTTTTACATGACTTTGCTTGAATTGGTTCTTTGGGTTAGCATTTCTCAATCCAAATTTGTTAAGCTTATCCTCATCTAAAATTCGAGATATGGAATTTATCCGAAACTAATATCCATTGTTTGGTTATCTATGTTACAGGGAAAATTTCCTTCCCTTCTCTTCCCAATTGAAGTAAAGAACATACACAAAGGCAAGCATGGAAGTGACTCTGGCGTCTATGATACAGAAGGAAGGTAAATATACTGCAGATTTTATGCATAGCAGCAGAAAAGATGCTAGCTGAACCTATTGACAATCATGATTCTTGAAGTCTTTTCTTTTTCCTTCTACAAAGTTTGAAACATCTCTACCCACATTCTGAATGAATGTCCTTAATCTAGATCATTCCTATAATGGGCTACTTGTTTGCATGGCCATTGCCTTAGAAGTTCACTAGATTGAAGATCCTACTCATCTGATAAAACAGAGAACAAGTCATGAAATGTCCTCTGAATGGATTGTTAAAATTCTAATGGACTTTATTTCTAGCCATCATCTCAACGAGCATCCATGTTTGATGAAAATATTATGTGTACCAACCTTTCGCAGTATTAGCTTACATTATTCAAGAAGAGAAAATTGTGTACATTAATTTGGCTCGTTCTACTCCATTTCATTTCTTTAACGTAAATTTCACTCTTTTTGTTTTAGGTTCGATCCGGTTAAGTTTGAGGAGATCTTTCGCAAGCATGCTCATACTAATGCAGATGCTTTAACATCAAATGAGTTGTCAGCCATGCTTAAGGCCAACCGGATTCCTAAAGACTACAAAGGATGGTTAGTTTCTCATGTAAATCAGAACTCTACAACTTTATGATGTTCTTGATCATCTAACAAGCTGAAAATGCTGGAACCGGTTGCAGGGTTGGGAGCTGGACAGAATGGAAGATACTATACTTCCTCTGCAGAGACAAAGATGGTTTGCTACACAAAGAAACAATTAGAGCTGTTTACGATGGAAGCCTCTTTGAAAAGATGGAGAAAGAGAGAGCATCAGCTCGTAAAGCAGCGTGATTGACTGAAGTAATGGTGATTACTGATTTATCATGAGTTTTGGCTCTTACCATTACATGTAGATTGATTGCGTGAAAAATAAACAAGAAACAGTTATGTTGGGAATATTTTATTTTTCTGATGCAGTATAGCTTCTGTCTAGGAAGGCTGATCGGTAGGATCGATTGGCGGAGCCTGGTTTGAATGTGGTCTTGAATCTGGACTTGCCTGCATGTGTACATCCACAATTTTTTTTTTTTTTTCCGGTGTGGGTTGAGATTGCTCCATAATAAATCATTTTATGATGTACATTATTTAGGGAGTGGAAGGCAATCCTGCTTTCGTTGAACAATGTTTTGAAGTAGTAATTTTGATGTAGAACTGACATCACAAGAAGTTTTGTGAGTTACACACAAGAATGGAAAAAGGCTCTAGTAGAAATCATGAGAGTTACACACAAGAAAGGGAAAAAGGTCTAGTAGAAATCATGAGTCCCGAGATTGGAATTGCGTGAAATTTGGTGAGCTTAAGCGAAATTTCGCGAGGATCATAACTCACAGCTTTGCTGTG
>JAOXJP010121141.1:0-13851 GCA_025762735.1 Platanus orientalis | reverse complement strand
ACCTAGCATAGCCTGCCCCTTTCTTCTCCTCTCTTCTCTCGACCGTAATCTAGTGATCAATTGATGGTTGGAAGCTCCAGATTCCCGATGACCACTTCTAAATGCATGCTTTCTCTCTCTGTCTCATATTTATGTCTGAGGATTTATGACGATTTAGTGTTTTTATTTTTTTAGTATTTTTTCGTTTTTGCTTGTTCTTAGGTTGATGTTAGGGAAAGAAATTTATTAAAAAAAATTGTGTGCTTTTTTTTAAATTTAAATTTGTCTTTGTTTTCCTCATCAATATCTGCCCCCCCCCCCCACCTCTTTGCAAATTCATTATATAATCTAAAAAGAATCGTTTTGATCAGGCTGCATTTTCTTGATTGCTTTGGTTAATGGGTATCAATCTGATTTAGGTTTCGACAGAGATTATCAGGACCCATTTTGGAGATAAATTTGATTGTTTAGTATTAAAGAACTTGGAACCCACTATGGGGTAATTGAAAAAAAGAGTAGAGAGTACTTAAACTACCCACATTTGGTTGTCATTTGATTTCGTTCTCATGAGTCAAGATTGGTGAATACATTCAGATAAGTTGAGTGAAATATGAGCTTGGTTTGTTTTCGGTTTTCTTTTAGAATCATAAAGTAGTAGAATGGAGGAACACAACAGCTATGATACTTCTTGCTTTTATGTTTGGTTGTTTTCTGATCAAGGTGTGTAATGCAAGAGTGGGTCTTTAGCTCAATTGGACAGGTTTAGGTGTAAATGGGTTCAGGTTTTGCTATTTCTTGTTTGAGATTTTTGGCATAATGAATTATATATTAAATTGCTGATTATTATTAAATGCTTTATGAGTTCTTATAAGTTATTTGTAGATAGGATCTCAACTATTTGTTCTTCCATAAGATATGATAACATCTAGCTAATTTTTAGAATGCATATCAAATTAGATACAATGTAGGTCTGGTTGATGTTTATCAGGATCTCAACTTAAACAATGTAAGCTTATAGAGTTCAAACCTCTGTTAGGTTTTACCTACCTCTATATGGATGCCGACGTTGTCAACAACTACGATTCAGAGGAAAAAATGATCCACGTGGTAGGTGTGGTTTTTGCCATTGCAAGTGCAATAGTTTCAGTGGCTGCAATTGTGTATTATACCGACTACATTGATAAAGGGCCTAGGGAGGACACTTATCTTACTCCTCGTAAGTTTATCCGAAGGGTTGTCTCATCAGATGAGCATTGCCACAACCTCCTTAGAATGAATGTCAACTGCTTCTGTCGATTTGTTGAAGAATTTCGAAGACATGGAAGCTTGGTAGACACCATCTAACTGTGAATTGAGAATTCCAACTTTGGGTTTTCTTTGACGAATTTATTTCATGTAAGACCGAGAAAGAGGGGTTGTTTGGGAAGAGAGCATTATATTTTTGCTCCGTGCCATTAAAATGAATTTTCTTTCAGAAACTATCCAGATTTCTGAATTCATTTGTAATTTGCACAAATAGCTCTGCCACGTTGTGCACACAGATTTCCAACCTACTCCACTGCAGCATTATGTTTTCCATAGGTGGGTTAGGCTTGTATGTTGTGAATGAGAATGAGGAGTTCAAGGTGGACAATTTTATGAAGCTGCAGGATACTTTCACAAAGCAGAAGTGGGGTGATTAGCAGTGGAATTGCCAAAGCAAGTGGAAGGATTGCAAAGCTGGGAAATGCTTCTGGTGGTTCTGACATATACAGTTTGTGCAGGTATGTACTCAGTTATCATTTTTCTTGGTCCTAGTGCTGTTCATTATAGTAACTGTTGCTCAATTTAACTGTGGATGTTTTCTCCTAACCATGGCTAGATCTATCTCATATTCTCCACTTCCCACGCAGGTTGCATGCTCAGAAAGTTTGTATTTCGATAATTCATTATTCCTAACTTTCTATAGCCTTTCCCTCTTTTCAGCAGGGATATAGGGGCTGTGTGCATACATTGAATTGTACCTTACATGGCCTCACTCAATAAGTAGAGTTGTCCCTGTATTGTATTTGAAATAGAGAGATGATGCATAACCATAACAGGAAATGACTCCATTAAAGAAGATAAGAATAACCAAGAGATTTAAAGGGTTGGGGGCTAGCAACCTTTCCCATTGATGCAGGACTAGCTTCAAAGAAAGGCTTCACCTGTAACCTTCATTGTTGGGAGAATACCAATCCACAAAAGAGTCCAGCAAAGAGTTCAAAATCCCTTGAAGTCTAAAGAATCTTAGATAAGGTAGGACTGTCACTCCTACAGCTGCAAGTTGGTCCAAGACTAGACTCCAACTGATCAAGAACTCTGACCTCCTTATGTCTCCCACGTGTGATACTCTTAAATCAAAAAATCTTGCAGAATTTCCTTAGAGCCAAGTTTCCTAATCTGATAAGGACACTTGCCCAGCCCAAATAAAGAATCCAGATTCACAAGGACACTACCCTTGGTCTGCCGCCATTCTCCTCAGACATAGGTCTTCAAACTAAATCAACTCCTCCTTGAAGTCTCTCATGTGGTCAAGTTTTAGATCAAAAAGGAAAGTCTAAGACTCCTTAAAATCCAAGAGTCCTACTCTGATTTGGACACTTGTTCCATCAGATAAAGACTTCTAAAATCCAAAGGATTCTCTCCCAAAATCTGATCAGAATATTTCACTCCTCTTATATGTATCCCATGTGAGATAATTCCAAGTCAAAGATCTCCTCAACATTCCCACATATCAAAGAGTAATCAGGCTAGAACTCTTCTTCCATCCAGTCAATCAAAACTTTCCAAATCAATTAGGCAATCCTTCACTTGGTCTGTCTCACGTGCAACAGCCCCGAAAGAGGATATTTCTTAAAGATCTCCACTAACCCAAGAATCCTAATCAGATTAGGAAACCTGCCCAGTCAAACTAAGAAGTCCCAAAACACTTAAGACTCTTCTTCAAATCTGCCGCATGGCTTTACACATCAAATAAAAAATTCCAGAATTGATTAGGATTCTTTTGTTTGCAAAATCCTCCAGCATAGAACTCCAATAGCAACAAGAACTCTAATATTCTTTCCCTCAAGAGTCCTAATCCTCCTAGGCTTCTTCTAATAACTACTGCTGGAAACTTCAACCAACCAGGGAACTTGTTCCCACATTGTCGCAGGCTTTCAATAGATCAAACTTCACTTTGCAACAATTTCCACACACACCCGGTTTTGCGTCCTAAAACCCATACCAAAAGGGCCATGAATGTGACATTAACACATTCATTCATTAACATATAAATCTCCAGTAATTTTTTTTGTCTTTTTCATGTATTTTCACATTTATATGCAGCAGAATAATATGTCAATCATAAGCCATTAATTATAACCATTCCCACAAGTTTGACCTATAAATAAAATTCATAATAATAATCTGAAATCCAGAAACATGTCTGTTTAACATTCCAATCCAAATAAACTATGGTTTGACATCAACTGAAATTAAATAATAAATCCAAATACTAAAATTCACTAATTTATTACATCCCTTCAAATAAACTGGAATATAAACTAAAATAAATATCATGTCTTTAAACTGAAATAATTAAAATAAATCTCAAAGTCTCATAGCATGAATCAACTCCATTTGATTTCTAATCCTCTCCATCTGGAACTGTTACCGTGCGATCTCATCATCTTTGTATTAATTCGAGGTAAGCTTGACAGACTCAATAAGAAAATAAATAAATTATAGGAAACATTGGATCAAGACTTAGCATAATTTCATAAATACAAAACAGATAGTTTTCATATATTCTAAACAATATATAGAACGGTATAGTTCTTAAATCATTATTTTAACAGTACTAAGTATATTACAAAAATACAATTTCATGTATAAAATTGAAAATAATACAAATCATATACTTTTAACTAATTAGAACAAAATAGATTAGAAACAGATATCATAGCTAAAATAGAACAAAACGTATAACTGATATCAAAGCCAGTAATTATAACAGTTCACACCGTTTATACCTCGGTGAGAAAGGCCAGAACAATTCGGATCATATACCAAGTGAAGTGAGTTACTATTACCAATTGGGTTAGTAGTGAGGATCCATATAACAGTTCGCACCATATACCCGATGAGGTGGGTTTGTAAACAGTTCACACTATATACCCGATGATGTAGGTTTCATCAATCAATTACCTTGATGGGTAGGGTGACTTTATTAAAGAACATATCATTCTCTTACAATTTCAATCAAACACACACACACACACACACACACATATGTATATATATATATATCTATATATATATACCTTATACAGATTCTTTAGAAGAAACTAATTCAAAAAAAAATATAACAGATATTGCTTGATCCACCCAAGCACAAACTATAGATAATGTTTTCACAACATTACAAATCTAATCAGAACATGACTCTTTGGAAATCATTAACAATATGATGAGAATCAACATTTTGCATTGGAAAAACGATGTTTTCACAAACACTAAGAACTTATACAAAGCAAATTTGAAATAAATTTGTAGGATCCTTTGCAAAATAGTGATAGACAAATTTAAGAACATGAATAGGTTCAAAATAAAACATAGAACAACTATTGTATTTTTTAAAACAAAATCCCTTTGCAAAACTCCTTTATTTTCCTTTGAAAACATAGTTCTACATATAGTATCAATGCAAAATAGATTCAAAATAGAGATCATACCACTCTAAGATCCTAAGAGATTGAAAGCAATTCATAAATTGCTTGTGTTCCTATTGATTCAAGTTATCTCTTAAAAAATAAGGTTTTAAGAACTTTAGACAAACCAAAACCGGTGCAAAACGATTTCAATCCTTTGCAAAAAGAGATTAATAGAGATCTAAGAACCCAAATAATGGAAACAAAATAAAATTTACCAGTGTTCTTACCTCTTCACTTGCAAATACGTTCCTAAGTTTCAAGTTTTTCAAAAATTCCAAAATTCCTTGCAAAACCTACCTTTTCTCTTCCTCTTATTCCTTGGTTTGTTTCTAGGGTTTCTATGACGATTTAGGTCGAGAACAATGCAATTTATAGATCCACAAAGAGTCCGAAAGGCAATAAGAAACCCCCTAAGTCGGAAAGTCGCAAAATCACAACTTTCCAAAATCAATTGGACATGACTGATCGATCGGGCTACCTAAGGCCGATCAATGGGGCTTGGGCCCAAATTTTTTTTTTTGCTTGCGTCACTTGCACTAAAACACTCATAACCTTTTCGTTCGGATTCCGATTCACTCACCGTTTGTTGTGTTGGAAACCAGACTTCCGTGCTTTCCCAATGACATAATTTGGTTGGTAATTCTTTTTACATTTTTACTTGTGTGTCTCTAAGGTTGTACAAGTTCATAATTCAATACATATGCATTTAAATCGTTCTAAGTGTGTGCAAAACATTCATAACATGTGTTTACGATATATCTGTGACATGTGTGCGAAAAATATGCGAACATGTGCAGGGTGTTAACACCTGGATTGCTGTATGTGCCGCCAGGTAATAACGGACAAATTGTGTATAGAACTCAAAAGGAAACACCAAGAAAACTTGGTTTATTGTTGCTTCTAGGATACTTGATGCAGGGTTTTGGGTTTACAGCACCAAGAAACACTAAAGATGGCTTTCTGATTCTGTCATAGGTTATGAAGAAGTTAGAGAATGATTTTCTTGAAGCTAAGAATAAGAGGAAGCAAAATAGAGGAGGCCGGCTGGGTTATGATGAAGGGATTATTGGGGTTTATTTTTAGTAAAACAACAGAATAACAATGGGGAAGGGATTTGTTGCTAGAATAGGGTTGGAAATCAATGGAGGATGATGGGAAATTAGTGACTATAGGTTATGGAATTAGGGGGAGAAAAGTTAGGGTTGATGGATTCTTAAATGATTCTTAGATGAGTTTGGGGCTGGAAATTTAAGAAAAAAACAGTGAGCAAACAATGAAAACAAAGTAGAAGAAAGAGAAGATGCTTGTTCTAGGCCCCACCTAGGCGCACAAACCCCAAAGGGGAAACCACTTCTGGTTTTAGGGCTACAAACTTGAAGCCTAAGCAGCAACAGCCCTAATGCCAACTTTAAAATTTTATTCCATCATCATTAAAATAACTAAATCACTAATGCATGTCATTTGGGTTTTACAAACCCTTACAAAAGACATAATATGGACTTGGGACTCCTAATATTATCCTATTTTTAACATGAACCCCAATAAAACTAAAATTAACACATGACTCCCTAATATTGACTCTAATTACAAATAAACCCAATCTTCAATAAAACTTTCTAAATAAACTCCTAACATAAAAGGATAATGTTTAAAGATAATTCTAACAAAAATCTCAAGAAAAACTGAAAATAAAAGACTTCTTAAATAGGCCCGTATGACCATGCTGGCTGCACCCATAAGTGGGGCCCACGAGACTGCCATGTCCTCATCACCCATCCTCCAAATAGAGGTCACCTATTTAGACAATTTCAATATAGGGAGGTAGAGTACTAACTTATTAGCAAAACAGCTAAATAGAACAGGAATTAGATTGAGGTTAGGATAGAAAGAGGAGAGGAGCAGGCTTCTATCAAAAGAGAATAAGAACCTAGAACTGAAAGAGAGAGGTAACTTGGTTACCTCAATTATTTCTTTGTTGGCTGGAAGCTTCTGCTGCTTCTTTCTTGATGGAAACTGGGTCTCTCTCTCTCTCTCTAAAATTCAAAATTCATAGGGATTCCCTCAGGGTGTTCTGGTAGTCTTTTTTAGGGTAAGTACCTTCAGAGGTGTTCTGAATAAGCAGGGAGTTTTGGAGGTGGCCTTTGGGCGTAAAAAAAGGTTCATTACCTTGTGTTGGTCCCATAATTACAGGGTGCTGGTAGGAGTGGACGGGAAACAGACCTAGCCTTTGGCTTTTTGCACAAAGTGGCTGCTTACCGGACTCAAACCCGTGTTTTCATGCTGGAGAGGCTAAGACGCTACCATTGCACCAAAGCAATGAAAAATAATTTATGGATATTTGATAATTTGAATGGCATTTTGAAAATTGGAGGGTGTTTTGTTTTTTGGTGGGCAACCATGGGTTTTGATGTATCTTTATGGGGTACTTTGATCATTTAGAATGGAAAATATAAAGAATGCTTATTTAAATTGATGTTAGGTGGGTTTGAGGGGGTGTTTGTGGTCCAAAGCATAGAGAATCCTGTAACCATTCTTTTTAGCGGGGGGGGGGGGGGGGAGGGGGGATTTTTACATTTTATTATGCATGTAATCGTTGGATGCAAGCCTAAGGATGTCTTTGGCATGCGATCTCAAGATCAAGATCACAAAATTTCCTGATCTCAGATCATGATGACAAGTGCACTATGAGATTACAGGCTCCAGCCCATTCTTAGATCCTGATGTTGAGAAGTGGTGCTAATTAACTAATATACCATACTGAAATAAAAGCGTAATTTGGTGATTTAAACATATACACATAAAATAACTTCTTCGTCCTCCCTCTCTTTCTCTCTCAGTCAAGCCTTCTCATGTAACCAAACGACCAGCACAATCTGACAGGTGGATCTCAAGATTTCAATCCTCTTATCTGATCTGGAGATTGCAATTTCAAGATCATAAGATCTTATGCCAAATACAACCTTAAAGTTGTCGGAGCGTAGTGATCGTAGGCCTAGTACTACCCATGTGCATGTGTAATGGTAAGTCAAATCACCATCTCAAGGGAAATTATACTTTACCCAACTGTTGGCTGTAGAGTCTAATTTTTTGCGAAAACTGTTACATGCACCCAATTATTGGCCGCATGCTTGAAAACACCATGTATATTAATTTTCTGTATAGGTCCTATAGTGGCTTAATGCCACACAGCCATGTGGCCATGCCACTTGTGGGGCATTTTGTGACTTTGCTCTAGCATTGGACACTGCAGAAAACCTCCCCTTCTCCTCACTCCACTCTCCCACCCTCAAAAAGGAAAGAACAAAGGTTTTGTGCCAAGTTGATGGTGCAAAAAGACAAACCTCCTTTCTGATGGGAATCTGCTAATGTATAAAGTGATTTTTAGTAATTTGATGTGTAGTCACCTATACTATTTGGGGAATATTTTGTGTTTGTTCCCACTGCCCATTAGTTGGGTGTAGCAAAGAAAACTATCAAAAAGTTTGCTTTTTGCCTGGTGTTATGCCTGACCATTGGTGCAAATTATGTTTTGATACTATGGTAATGTAATCTGCCCAAGTGTAACTTAATATGGTATGACTCTGTTGATTGACATTTGAAAGTTCGTAATTTAACTAATGACCATTGATATAGTGTTTCAATTGGGTACTCTTTTTAAGTATACCCAAATTAGGGCTTGCTTTCTGAAATAATTCTACAGAGGGGCAGACCCTTACATGGACTGTTCTTACTGACTGCCATGTTTGTTAGGACATTATTTGGAGTTGGTTCAATGAATATTTTTGCTTGTATACATTTATGTATATTTTGGGAACATTGGCTCGTTGGCTGTGCGTTTACTGCTCGTACTGATTTTTGCAGCCATGAAAGGCCTTTCCTCGAGGCAGAAGTTGTGGATGATATCAAAGGACTGGGTGGCAACAAATCTCCAGGTCGTATGGTTTTCCTATGTTTTTCATGCTTTGTTGAGATGTCATTAAAGTGGATTTCTTGAAAGTGTTGGATGAATTCTTTTTTCATGAAGCGTTGGAGGTGAACTTCAATAAAACTTTTATCACTTTGATCCCCAAGAAGAATGACACTTCGGAGTTGAAGGATTATAGCCCTATTAGCTTTATTGGAAGTGCTAATAAAATTCTTTCAAAAAGTGTTTGGCCAAAAGACCTAGGCCGGTGATGAGTTCTATTATTTCACCTATGCAAGGGCCTTTTGTGGATAACTGTCAAATTCTTAATGATGCCTTGGTGGTTAACAAATGTCTTGATGCTAGATTGATTGAGAAAAAAGAATGGTATCCTTTGTAAGCTTGATTTGGAAAAAGCTTATGACAATGTGAGCTGGAATTTTTTGGACGATATGTTGCATAGGATGGGTTTTGGTGGTAAATGGAGGAAATGGATTAGATTGTGCATTGGCTCTCCTTACTTCTCTGTCTTGGTCAATGGTAGCCTTACAAGGTATTTTACTCGCTCTAAGGGCTTGAGACAGAGAGATCCACTATCTCTGGCTTTATTCATAATTTTCACTAAGGTGCTTAGTCGCATGATTCGGAGCGTGGAAGATCTCCTTATCAGAGGCTTTGAAGTTGGTAACGAGGGCTTTAAAACTTCTCATCTTCAATTTGCGGACGACACCATCATCCTTTGTGACACAAAGGTCTCTCATTTGGGGGCTTTGAAGTGTATTCTTAGGTGTTTTGAAGCTATTTCTGACCTTAAAGTTAATTTGGATAAAAGTGAGTTGTTTGTGGTCGGTCCTTGATTGTAAAGTTGATACTCTTCCCTCAACATACTTTGGTCTCCCCCTAGGGTCTAGATTCAAAGCAAAAGTTGCATTGGATCTAATATTGGAAAAAGTGAAGAGAAAGCTTGATTATGGAAATCCCTCATTCTTTCGAAAGGTGGCCATTTAACCCTCAATCAAAAGCTACATGTCTAGTATGCCTAATTTTATGCTCTCCCTCCTCGCCATCTTTGCTTCTGTGGCCTCCAAACTTGAAAAATGTTTTCGTAATTTCTTATGGAACGACATTGATGATAATAGGAAGTTCCACCTAGTGGAGTGGAACTTAGTTTGTCGCCCACTCAAGGAGGGTGGCTTAGGTATCAGGGAAAAGGTTGTGGAAGCGTGGAGAAGAAAGGGAAATCCTTTGGAGGAAGTTGGTGGTGACAAAATATGGTTTGGAGTCGGTGTAGGACCCTAAGGTTTGTTAGAGTGGTCATGGGGTTGGTTTTTGGAAGTCTATAGTCCAAGGCTCAGTGGATTTTAGATAGCATATTAGCTTTAAGTTGGGTGTGGGGGAGGACATAAAGTTTTGGGAGGACATCTGGCTAGGTTTAGTTGCGTTGAATGTTACAACAATTTGTATTTTGTTGCTGAATAAATTCGATAGCATCGGTTCTCAATTTGATCCTAGTGTGGGGGAGGGGGTTTGGAACATTAAATTCTGGAGCAACTTAAATGACTAGGAGGTGGAGGATTTGGTGAGCTTGTTGGATCTGCTTTCCTTTGTTAGACCCAACCCAGGGGAAAGGGATAAAAAAATATGGTCTAAAAACAATAACAGTCTTTTCTCTGTTAAATCTTATTATTACATGCTAGAAGTTCGATTTAGTTCCCCTTTTCCCCCTAATCATGTCTGGTGTAAAGGGATTCCCTTGGTTTCTTTATTTGGAACTCCATTTTGGATAAAATTCTCACTATGATCATTTGTAAAAGTGAGGGTGGAATTTAGCTAACTGTTGTGTTTTGCGGAAAAAAATGGTGGATCACTTGTTTATTCATTGCATGAGGATAACATGGATCTTCACGCATGACTTCAGTCTCCTTATATTTGGGTGGTGTCTTAATGGTTTAGAGAACATTACCCGTGCTATTTGGAGTTATCTTCCAAGCACTCTTTGGTGGAATATTTGGAAGGAGAGAAACAGAAAAATCTTTGAGAACAAAGTCTCAAATCCTGAAGACCTTTGCATTATCATCTACAGCTCTATCCACGATTGGTGTTTGATTTAGAAGGATTACAATCTTGACGAGTGGTATACTTTGTGGTCTAGAGATCTTTACATCCCATTTAGTTTTTGTTTTCTTTGGGCCCTTGTAAGCCTTTGTTCCGCTTTTGTTTCTTGCTTTGATTGCTTTGGTTGTTTTGTTTCATTCACTTTCCTAGTGAATATTGTACTTCTTTCTTCCTCGTTTTCTCCTCTAATGAACTGCTTCAATCATTTCATTAAAAAAAAAAAAAAAAAGATTTTCTTGGCTAATTGTGAACCAATACAAAGAGATTGTCTAAGCAAATCTAATGCGGAAGTGAAAGACCACGTGGGGCCCATATGCCTCTTAGTGGGGTTCACATGAGAAAACATATATGAAGGAACATCATTGGCATGTTATTTGAAGTCAAAATTGTTGATTAGAGTCTTTATTTGAGTTGGATTATGTTAGTAGTCCTATTGTCATTAAGAATTTTAACTTGTAATGCCATCATTTACTTTTACTCCAAGTTTTCTAAGGTTAAAACTTGTTTTTTTGGCTTGATTTTGGTGTCATTTGAAAGATTGTTCAGTTACCTTTCTAATGAGACAAAGATTTTGAGAATCCGATGTAATTTGGAGAAGTTATGACCAAAATACTAGGGGGATATCAGCAAGTGAGGAAAATGAGTCTTAGAAGTCTTAGTTTCTAAAACTAGAATTTTTTAAAGTGTTTCTTTTTATGATTTAACAATTTTCTTTCTAATGTTTTAAAGAGTTTTTTTTTAATGTCTTTAGAATCTGAATTGTAAGGAAACTAAATGGTTGCTCTTTGACTATTAAAGGAGGCCTCTCTATTGTTTTGATTATGCTATGATGAATTAATAAAGAAGCTTTGCTGGTTTTAGCTCCCACAAGTGACGTCTCTTCCTCTTTTTCAAATTTTTTGTCTAGCTTGAAATCTAGCATGGGTAGGTGTTACACCTAGACGAATGATCCAATTTAATGAACCAAAACTCCAGGGTAGCTTTACTTATAAGTATAAAACTCCAGGGTAGCTTTACTTGTAAGTATACAAGTGTTGTAGTTCTGAACAGGGTCGAATCCACATGGATTGACTTGTGTAATAAAAATAAAGATTACAAAAGATGAGAAATAGAAAAGAAAAGTAAAGAAAAGAAATCCGATTCAAGTTTCTACATTGTAGTATGGAGCAGGAATAATGTAAAATAGAAAAACAAAATGGACCTAAGGCTTTTAGGATCCATTTAATAACTTGTAATTTATTTTGGATCAAATTATCGCGGTTACAATCGAATAAAGATTCTACCTAACTGGAAGATCACTTTATTAAAACAAAATAAATAATTGCAGAATTGAATGTTTAGAACAATTAGGTACTTTGTTAACAAGTCATAGGGACTTTTTAAGCATTTACCGTACCCGAAGTTAACGATAAATCAAAGATAGTTTATAGACTTGAATGATTATCAAAAGAAAATAAAACATTTAATAAACAAATATTATATTAAATCCAAAAAAAAAAAAAAAAATTACAAATGATTAAACTTTACCTCTAACCTTGGTTTGGCTTTTAGCCCATCATCTTCATAACAATAGCCATGAAAATAAAAGACTAAAACCCTAAAACTTGAAAGAAAAGAGAGAAGAAGTGATCATTCGTGCATAGGCACACCCCTTTTATAGTGAAAAAGTGAAAGATGCCAAAAGATCTCCAAATTTTCAACGTTCACGCCCTTCCAAATTTTATCGACATTGCCTTCTATTTTTGACCTTGAAATTGTTCAAATTGCAAAAAAATCATAAAATACAAATTTGTAGAAAATTGAATCTTCTTTTCCAACCCCACCGGCCTTGCCTTAATTCGAATTTTGAGTCAAAAGTTATGGCCAAAATACCGAATATGACTCAAAACTCCTTTTCGAGCGAATTTTCTAAAAAATGTATGAAGTGAAGATTTTTTTCCTCATGGGCTCCACACGTTTTTTACTTGTTTGCCCCACGAGTGAGCTGGTCCAACGTTTAATCATCCTCTTCTATCAATCTTGACCCTTGAATTCCCTTGGATGCTTGATCTTTACTTGATTGGATCGGGTGGTGATGATTTCCATCATCTTTTGACATCATCTCTATTGGTAGGCTTTGCTAATGGGCTTTAAACATCAATTAGGCTTTTTCTTGAGATCTTACAAGAGAAAATACATAATTTAATATAAGTACACATAAAATAAATGCAATAATGCTTATTTTGATTATGATAATTATGCAATTTTAAGCAATTATCACAACCCCCCTAACCAGCATATTGCTAGTCCCTAGCAATCTACATGATTCAAAAAGAAATAAACAGAAAACAAAATAAAAGAAAAGTAAGAAACAAGAAAAAAAATCAGAAGCTAATTGCCATTTTCGCAGGCATTTTCAACTGCATTTTGCGTATGCAATAAGCCTTTGAACCCCTAGGTTACCCCTAGTGGATGAGTTTGACTCGTGAGGGTTTGCAGTAAATATATCTACAAAATTCATATCAAGTGCAATAAACTTTCCATATAACTTAGCAAATTTTTATCTCACAAACACCTTTCCAGTTTCAAACTTAATGAGAAAGAAAAAAAAAATCTAACTAGGGCATCAAGAGAAAATTTATCATACAAAAATGGTGTAACTTACGCATCATGTTCAAGATAATGAATGTAAAGCATAACCAATGATCCTCCAAATTTTCTAAAAATAAATAATAAATAAAATAAATAAAAAATGTTTTGTAAATTAATCAAGATATCAAATTAAGAATTACTCAAGCACTGATTATTAAAGATTATCAGCCGTTTATTCCAAAACAAATCAAAATAGAGTCCAAATCATTAACTTCCCATTAGAGAAACTTAAAATAATGTTTTTTGAGTGCATGTGTTGTCTGGCAAATAACTAGAGGGTCAGTATCCTTAAGTAGAGGTGAACTCCTAATCACCAAAGAGATGGTTGGATTAACCTAAGGACCCAATTCTAAACTAAGTTGCCTGTCCGGGTTAACAAGCGGTTTGGATGTTCACTTTAATACCTCATGGGCTTTATCTGTGATATTCTAGTATGCTCGTATTTTACAATGATGGCTTTCACCCTATTTTATAAAAACAAGAATAATATTGAAACTATCACCATGT
>JAOXJP010121130.1:0-13852 GCA_025762735.1 Platanus orientalis | reverse complement strand
TGTTTTCCGCTCGCCCTGTCTGGTTGCCTTGAATTGTATGGAAAAGAAAAAGAAAAGAATAAAAAATAAAACCACACAAGAAAAGAAAAGAAAAGAAAAGAAAATCACGAGAAAAACATAAAAAAGACCAACTTTTCAAGGCAACCAGATAGCTAAAAAATGATGTTTCGAGAAAATATTGTCAAGAGAAAACCTTTTCAGGGAAACCGGACAAGGCTATCTTGGACACCAAATCCTAGACAGAGCATTTGCTTCTAGGTCCAATGTTGCAAACTAGCAATATTGGAGCTTAGGCCAATCACTAATTAGCCGCCAACCATCAACCTAGGGGTGGCAATGTTTGACACAACCCGTGAACCCGATACGAATCCAACACAAAATAACCAGGTTAGGGTTGACTATAAATGTGTTTTGAGTCTAAACAGGTTGATCCACTTTAACACAATTAATAAATGGCTCAGGTTCGGGTTGAACAACATAGTTGTATGCCCTTAACTTAATATGACACAATATGACCCACTAACATTAATTACCTCATAACCCACGAATCTGCCACAAACCCAACACGGAATAAGAGGGTTAGGGTCGACTGTAAATATGTTTTGGGTCAACCCATTTTGAGCCTGGGCAAGTGACCCTACGGGGATAAGTTTTGAACTCAGGACCTCTGCTTTATAAGGCATGATCCTGACCAACTGCGCTATCCTTTGGGGTTCATTTGCAAATATTATAGCATTCAAAGTTTCCAACATGCCATGAGATAATTGCAATGCTTTGGTACAGATATTGTTTAGAGGGAGAAATAGTTTACCCCCTGCTGTCAAACTCAGAGAGAAGATGGTTCTTTGAGTCCAAGCATCGATTGTACTGTAACCGATGGAAATGTATCGGATCCCATGCTTCTTAATCTACCCAACTGGAGGGAGACATAAAAATGAGTTGTTTATTCTTCACTAATTCCCGAGTAGAGAATAAATGAAAATAAACTTGTCTGCAACTTATGAATTCAGTACATGTTAAGTTAGCTGGTGATGGCATATCAGAAGATGGGCCTCCCTTTACACCAACCAGCTGGTCCACAATCATCCCCGGTCTTCTGCAAGGCGGGCTCTGAACACACGAGACAAGGAAGGATCAGGAAGCTAGTGCCAGCAGGGTGTCGGTTCTAGCTCTCCAACGGTCAAGTCAGAAGGAGCAAGGGGAATTGTAGGAAGAACTCTCGTACTAGGGCTTTTGAGGTCCCATACCTGAATAGCGAGCTATTACCTTTATTTATAGACTCGGGCTAAGGTGTATCGGGGTGATGCATGCGCGTTGTTATAGTTCCCTACTCTTGCACATCATTGCCTTCCCTGTTCTTTGCACGTTGTTGCCCCCCATGTTCTTTGTACATCGCTGCCTCCCACGATCTGGGGCATATTCATTTCTGCCACATCTGTCATTTTTTCAGATTTGGCAAGCTTGTTGACAGATTTGTCGCAAAGGCCATGCGATTCACGTAACGATTTACAAGTGAGGTTTATCCTTTAAGTCATACAATCGGGGTCTCGGGTGGTGTTAGTGTTCCAACAAAATGGTCGGGTAGCCAGGTTCTAGGGGTCTTAGGCTCCCCCGGGGGATCGAGTGGCCTTTTGGGTCTCAGGTGTTTCGGGTTTTGGTAGAGATTTTTACGGGATACTGGGGACTGGAATTTGAGTCTCATGGTTCCTTTGTCGAGGGCTCGGGTGAAAATGTCCCTGAGTTGGACATCCTCAGGACCCTCCGGGCACGGGCGGTGCATCTCTTCAATTATTTGCCACCCTGGCACGGGCGGTGCCTCTCTTCAGTTTACCTAGATGGTACTAACTGGGGATGAGTGCTCATGATAGCCTCGCATTCAATGAGCTCAGGTAATCAAGAGGGTGTGCCGCGTTAATCACGGGTCATGTCAGCCGTCATGTCATTTCAAATCCCATGCCATTCGACCGTTGGATTCAAATGTTTGAACCTTTTTTAGATTTGTGTGCCGCCTCGTTTCCCAAGTCTATTTCGCCAATCCTAGGATTCATGACACGTGTAAGGTCGAGATTTCCTGGGCCTCCTATAAATACTTGTTCCGATATTTCTTAGGGTTTCTCTATTTTGCTCCCCTTCGTCTTCAACCTTTCGCTATCAACTGTTCCTAGCAATTCCCAATGCTCATGCTAGTCACCACCTTCTTGGAGTTATTCACACTCTTCTCTATCCTTGCAAGTTCTCCCCTTTTTTCTCCAGGTATAGTTCCCCTCACTGCTTTCCAATGTATTCGTTTCTATCTCTCTTTTTTCGTCGTTTCCCAACATTTCAGCCGTTTTGTTTTTCCATTGTTTTAGAGTTCTCAGTTACCGCTTTCCGGTGGTATTTTCTGTTTCCCAGCATAATCTCGTCTCTATAGTTTTTCTCCTACTCTTCCGTACTCTTTCGTGTTGTCATAGTCATTAGAATGGTGTCCAGGGATTCAGTCGATCGCATGGTGGATAGAGCTGATGACCTCTTTGAGGTCCAGCTGGATCCCCCGAAGCAGGCCACTAATCTAGCTCTAACCAGCGCCCATGGGGCTACCGGGGAGATTACTCCATAGGCGGATTTTAAGGCCGCTTTGTACAGTTTTGAATTAGGGGAGATAATCCTGACTCATTACCGCTCGACCTATCTCATCCCCGAGGGAGTGATACTTATTGCTCCCGGGGAGGCCTGGGCCTATGAGACGCCTATCAACAGTGTGGCACTGTATGAATAGACCCTAATGGTGGGTCTCTGGTTCTCAGTTCCTAGGTTTCTTAGGAATCTATTGTTCTGTCTCAGTCTGACACCCGGGCAGTTAATGCCCAACGCCTGGAGCATCGCCATAGGATGCATGATCCTATGGGAGTTAGCCTTTGAGGGGCAGCATCCTCTTAACCTCAACGAGTTTTTTCGTTGTTACCAACCGAAGGAGCAAGAACCGAGATGGTTCTTTTTTGCCAGTCGGGACCTGACACTCACTTTGGTGATGGGTCTCCCGAGTTCAAACAGCGGGTGGAGAACCCAGTACTTTTTTATTTCTAGTGAGGCTGGGAATCCCCTCCGGATGAGGACCCCGAGATAAAGTTCAACCGGGGATGGGCGTCCACCATCAACTCAATAGGTAAGTCGTTAATCCAATCGTGTCTTACCCGTACCCTTACTCTTTTTTTTGTTTATCTTTCTGATCGGGTTCTTGTCTTATTTTCTAGCTCTCGAGGCGGACAAGGTGTCCGACGAGGAAGAAGCCCGCATCCAGGAGGTGATAAACTATCTCATCCAGGCCTTTCCGAACCTCGTCATTGCCAAGCGGCTTTTCCAGTGCGACTTTGGCCCCAACCCGAGTAGCCAAGATTTCTTTCCCCTTTCTTTCTCTTTTTTTTCTAAATCTAACCACCCTGCCCTCTTTTTCTCTTTTTATTGATCTTTAACCTCGGTTGTGTAGCGATGAAGACTGACAAGAGTTATCTGTCAAAGGCCAAGGAGATCAGGGAGGGGGTGTAGAAAGCTACTCAGCCAGCGGCCTCCCGGGGGTAGCTACGACCTCAAAGAAGAGGAAGCACCCCATTGCCTCTGGGGGACCTTCCCAGCCCCCTACCCCTGAGGTGACTCTAGCACCTTCAACTGCTCCCGTCTCCACTACCATACATATCGTCAACTTAGACGAGGATGGTGAGGTTCCTTCTTCTCCTCCGATGACTGTGGTTCCAACCGTGGCTCCCCCTCCAGCCATCTCCGCTACCTCTATCACCAAGACCTTAGCTCTCATGGCTCCTCTGGCTCCTTCCTTGATTCCTGATGGTCCTTTTTTTGTTGTTGCAGCGTCCACATTAGCCCTCGCTTAGGAAGTGGACAATTCCATCCTTGGGCCAGATTCTTGGCTATTGAGGACTAGACCCCGGGGCAATCACCTACTCAACAACATTTCCCCCACTGACATTGAGTATTTGAGGAAGCTTTTTTGTCCAGCCGGTGTGCATCGGGACATAATGCACTATATGGCTAAGTTAAGAAGTTCTTCTCATTAGAAATGCTATGTTTTTCCTTGTCAGGTCACTTATTACTTTTGCTAATTCTAACTTGGTTTATGATTCCCTCTTCTCTTCTTCTTTACACAGACCGTGGCTCTGATGGCTACCTCTATCAAAAGGTATAAGTACTGCAAGCAGCTTAAGAACAAGAATCCCGACTGTCTCGCTAAAGCCATGAATGAGTACATGGCTCTCAAGGAGGAGGCCAAGTCCAAAGTTATCAGCCTCGAGAAGAGGCTTTGGTGGTCAGAGGACTCCCGCTCTAGTCTGGCCAAGAAGGTGGCGAAGCAGGAAGCTTATATCGAGAATTTGAGAGCTCGGTTGCAAGATTTCGAGGTGGAGATTGCCTGGGCCAGGGAAGAGCTTGAGAACGAGAGGGTTAATCGCATCAAGGTCGAGAACGACCTCAAGACAGCCATAGAGAGCACAAGGAAGAAAAGGTGGAGGAAACCTTGGAACAGGTGCACCTCGAGTTTGAGGGGGAGAGGGAGAGGGAGAGATAGGAGATGTGGGAGGAAGCCTCCAGGGAGGCCGAGGCTAAGTACTTGGCCTCAAACACTTTTGGCCTCGTTAGGGCCAATTGTTTCTAGGAAGGGTGGGAGGAGTTCAAGGACGTCACATTTGAGCGATTCCTGGATATTGATTTCTCATCCCTTAAGCCCCAAGGAACAGAAGCCAAGGATGAGGAGGAGGAAGAGGACAGCCAGGATGACGCTATGATTGATGGGGGAGCCACCAAGGAGGATAAGGAGAAGATAGCCGAGGGGCAGTCAAAGTGCCTACTACCACACCCGAGGGGTCCTGACATTGTAATGGGGGATGCTAACCTCGAGAAATAGTTTTTGGTTTTTTAGTTTTTTTTTACCAGTTGTAACATACTCCATATGAATGAAATTTTTTTTGTGTTAATTCTTTAAGCATTGTTTCGAATCTCAGAATTTCTAAGTGTTGATGTGTACATCGTGACATTCGTGTTCTTTTTGTGCTCAACGGTTGGTAGGAGAGAACTCGGTCGAGTGTTAATGCCTCTAGGGTCGTCCCACTATTTCTCGGTAGCGAGGAAGTTAGTCAAAAGTAGAAGCCTCCTAAGGGTTAACATTTAGAGAAATACTATCCCAAATTTATTATCGTTATTATTCTAGTAGATGTGTGTTGAGGTAATAGACCGTTGCTAGTTGTGGCAATTACTTGGCATAGGGACCCCTCGTGGTTGATCATTTTAACGGTGAATGTGTGTAATTTAGCTTAATCAGAAAATTTTTGGTGTCGGATTGGCCGGATGTCTCGGCACGTGAGGATTCTCGATGACTCTTTTATAGGCCTAAGCCTGTGTTGTTTAGTGCCATCGGGGATGCTTACATGTTGACCCGGGCTTTAATAATGCACGGGGGGTGTAGATGCACTTACTCAATAGTATAGTCATTTTTGGCATGGCTCGGGTTAACTTACGAGGCTTCTTTGCTTCATATTTTCTTAACCAGGAGTCGCTTATCTTGAGAACTCGGAGCTATCTTTGTAATCTTGGGGTTAGTCTTACAACTTGGGGCTAATCTTGTAGCCTGAGGCTGAAGGTCATGCCATCCTCATGGCTTGGGGTCATCCTCGTGACCTGAGGGTTAGTCGTTTAACCCAAGGCTAGTCTTGTAACCTAAGACCAAAGGTCGTGCCATCCTCGTGACTGGGGTACGGTCATCCTCATGGCCTGAGGGTTAGTCGTTTAACCCAAGGCTAGTCTTGTAGCATGAGACCGAAGGTCATGCCATCCTCAAGGCTTGGGGTCATCTTCGTGACCTGGGTCATTCTTGTGACCTGAGGGTTATAATCACCATCGACCCTGCACAATTCAGAACACTTTAATAGTTGTGAGTTGGATTTTATTGATAATATTTTTTTTAGATGTTCTACATTCCATGATTGTGGTAAAGGCTCCCCTCGCATAGTCTTGAGGTGGTAAGTCCCGGGCCTATTACACTGTGTCACCCGGAAGGGCCCTTCCTAATTTGGCTTGAGTTTTCCCTCTATCGGGTCTTGAGTTGCTAGTGTTACTTTTCTAAGCACTAGATCTCCAACAGCGAACCTCCTTGCTTTCACTTGGGAGTTGTAGTATTTAGCCATTTTTTGCTTGTAAACAGCTACTCGTTGGGTAGCCTCATCCCTTTTCTCCTCCAGCAAGTCAACGTTGTTCCTGAGTCCCTCCTCGTTCTTTTGCAGGTCAAAGTTCATCGTCCGGTGTGTAGTCATCCCGATCTCCACTGGTAATACCGCCTCTTTCCGAAGGCCAATGAGAAAGGTGTCTCCCCCGTAGGAGTTCTCGCGGTGGTGTGGTAGGCCCATAGAACACTCGGGAGTTCCTCAGGCTACAGGCCTTTTGAACTTTTGAGCCTCTTCTTTATTATATTCAGGAGGGTTTTGTTGGTAACTTCTTCTTACCCGTTAGCTTGGGGGTGAGCTGGTGAGGAGAAATAATTTTTTATGCCGAGCTCTGCACAGAATTCTCGACATCGGACATTGTCGAACTATTTCCCATTGTCGGTAATGATGACGTGGGGAATACCAAATCGACAGATGATAGACTTCCAGGTGAAGCTCCGAATGTTTTTCTCGGTAATTTTTGCCAAGGGCTTAGCCTCCACCCATTTAGTAAAGTAATCGATAATTACTACCAAGAATCTCACTTGCCCCTTTCCCTTAGGAAGAGGCCCAACTATGTCGATTCCCCATTGTGTGAAGGGCCATGGGCCTACTATCAAGGTTAACTTTTCTGCCAACTTTTTGGGGATGTTAGCAAACCGCTGACATTTGTCACATCTTTGGGCGAGGAGAGAAGCATCCTTCTATATGGAGGGCCAATAGTTCCGACCCTGATTGCTTTGTGGACCATAGATTTGCCCCCGAGTGATTCCCACATATCCCTTCATGAATCTCTCAGAGTGCGTAGTCAATTTTTTCTTTAGACAAGCATCTGAGCAGAGGGAGGGTAAAGCTTCTTTTATAGAGGACATCACCAAGTAGCAGATATCGATTGGCTCGCATCCTTGTTTTTCTAGCTTCTTCCTTATCTTCTGACAGTTGTTCGTCCTTCAAATATCTTATTATCTGGCTAACCCATCCAGGCTCGGGGCTAACCATGTTGACCTCCCTCTCCTCCTTGCTTTTGATACTCGACTAAGGAAGGTGTTCTATGACTATTCCCTGGGCCAAGTCCTTAAAGGCAGACAATGCAAGCTTGGCTAACCTATCGACATCTTCATTGTCCCCCCAGGGGACCCGTTGTATGGTAAAGTGTCCGAATAGGGACTTTTCTTTTTCCATTATGGCGAGGTACTGCTTTATTCGGTCATCCTTCGCTCCATACTCTCCTCACACTTACCTGACCACCAATTGAGAGTCACTCTTGACTCTTACCTTTTTTGCCCAAGCTCGCAAGCAAAGCACAGCTCTGTGATCATCGACTTGTACTCGGTCTCATTGTTGGTTGCTCTGAACTTGAATCTTATGGCATATTCGAGCTTTGCTTTCTTTGGAGGAGGATCCGTCTACATGCATGGCCCATTCTTCTTGACCGGCTCCTTCTTGTGGCTTGACCTCTGGCCCGGACTCGACATCTGTGTTGTAGGTGTACTCGACGATGAAGTTAGCAATGGCTTAGACCTTAATTGCTACTTGAGAGTGGTACTCAATGTCGAATTCGCTTAATTCTATCAACCACTTTACTAGCTTCCCCGAAGTCTCGGGCTTATGCATTATCGTCCTAAGTGGTTGATCCGTTAAGACCTGGATGGTGTAGGCTTGGAAATAGGGTCTCAATTGCTGAGCAGTGACGACCAAAGCAAAGGCCATTTTTTCTAGCCTCAGGTATTTTTCCTTTGCTCCCCGGAAGGCTCAGCTAGTGTAATACATGGGTGCTTGCGTCCCGGCCTCTTCCCTTATCAAAACCAAACTTAACGCTATTTCTGACACCGATAGATATACATAGAGCACTTCCCCTTATTTCAGCTAATTGATCACCGACAGGTGGATGAGGTGGTTTTTGAGCTCGTTGAAGGCCCTGTCACACTTTTCATCCCAGTGGAAGGCCTTCCTTAGTAGGCAAAAAAAGAGTGAGCATCTATCAATGGCGTGAGAGATGAATTGGCTGAGAGTTGTGATCCCGCCGGCTAGGCATTGTACTTTTTTCATGTTTCTGGGCGCTTGCATATTGAGGATCACCTTCACTTTCTCGGTATTGGCCTCTATTCCCCTCTAGGACACCATAAACCCGAGAAATTTTTCGGTTGATACCCTAAAAGCACACTTATCGAGATTAAGCTTTATTTTATGCCTCCTCAAGGTTTAGAAGGTCTCGTCTAAGTCTGAGAGGTGTTGCTCAGTTTGAAGACTTTTCACCAGCATGTTGTCTACATACACCTTGACTTTCCTTCCAATCTGGCTCTTGAACATTTCGTTGACTAGTCTCTGGTAGGTTGCCCCAGCGTTCTTCAATCTGAATGGCATAACTCGGTAACAGTAGAACCCCCGATCGATGATGAAGGCGGTCTTCTCTTGATCGGGCTCGTACATCTTGATTTGGTTATACCCCGAGAAGGCATCCATAAAGCTAAGGGTTTAGTGGCCTGCTATTGAGTCCACCAGTGTATTGCTCCTCGGGAGCGGGAAGGTGTCCTTTGGGCAAGCTTTATTTAGGTCGATGAAGTCGACACACATCCGCCATTTTCTGTTCGGCTTCCATACCATCACCACATTGGCTAGCCAATCGGGGTAATAAACTTTTCTCACAAAATCGACCACCAGTATCTTTTTTACCTCTTCTACGACCGCTTGATTGTGCTCTGGGGCAAAATTCCTCTTCTTCTGTTTGATAGGCCCTCAATGCCGAGTCCACATTCAACTTATGTACGGCCACCCCAGGGTCTATCCCCGGTATATCCTCATGTATCTAAGCAAACACATCCCAATTCTCGACCAAGAAGTCCCGTAGCCGAACTTTGAATTCTCCTCGCAGATCTGATCCAACCTGGGTGGTCTCATCAGGCGTATCGGGGTTGAGGACAATGTCTTCCAGTTCCCCTCCTGGTTCTGCTAATACTCGGGTCCTCTCATCTCAAACTCTAGGCTGTCAATGGACATGTTTTCTCTGGGACCTGGCCCTCCTTTGAGTGAGGCCATGTAGCATTCTCTGTCTGCCACTTGGTCCCCTTTAACTTCCCCAATTCCCTTATCCATCGGAAAGCACATCAATAGATGATACGTTGATGTGATCGCCCTTAATCGGTTCAGCACAAGACTTCTAAGTATTACATTGTAGGCTCAAGGGCAATTGACCCCCAGAAAATCTATCACTTGGGTCACCTGACATTCTCCTGTGCTGACTATGATAGGCAAGCTGATTGTTCCTAATGGGAGCAGCCAGTCACCTACGAATCCCACTAATGGCGTTTAGACGGGCTTGAGCTTGTCTCACCTAACTCCCATTTGCTCAAAGGCGGGGAGATAGAGGATATCCACTGAACTACCATTGTCAATGAGGATGCGGCGCATGAGATAATTTGAAATGACCAATGTCACCACCAAAGGATCGTCGTGCGGTTGGCTCACCCCTCGGGCATCCTCTACCGAGAAAGTGATAGGCTGACACTCCAATTTGAGTTGCTTCATTGGTCTTTCTATCGTCATGAGTTACAGATCCCTTTCTGTGTAGATCTGCCTCACATATGACTTCCTGGCTAAGTTGGACTCTCCCCTCCCTACGAAACCTCCAGATATCACCCGTATCTCTCCAATGGGCCCTTCAGGCCTTCTCTCTTCTTGGGTTGGGGGGTCTCTATAGGTACTCTCACGTCTAATTCATTGTGGCCCTACAACAAACCTCTACAATCAGCCTCTTTGAATCAAGGCTTCGATATGTTCCTTTAAGTTAAAGTAGTCGTTGGTGTCGTGGTTGTGGTCCCGGTGGAAATGACAGTACTTGTCGCGGCTCCTTTTCTCTAGTGGAGCACGGATTTTCTCTGGCCACTTGACACTGGGGTCGTCCCTGATGTGAACAAATACCTGTTCCATAGGTGCATTAAGGGGGGTGTAATTCTGAAACTTACTTGGGGGGAGGTTGACCCATGGTCTGATTCCTTGAATGCCACTTCCTTCTCTTGCTCGTGGACCTTTATCCTCCTGGGGTGCCTGTTGTTGTTCCCATTTTCTTTTATCGTGCTGCAGGTTGGACCCAGTGTCTCATTCTCACCTAGTGTTGAGAGCATCCTCAGCATTCATGTGTTGTTGTGCTTTTACCATAAGGTCGGCCATTCTGGTCAAGGGGTTCTTAGACAGAGAGAACAGGAACTTAGAGGGCATTAATCCCGCCATCAGGACAGCCATGATCATCCTTTCGTTGGCATCATCAACTTGCAAGGTCTCTTTGTTGAATCGGGACATGTAATCCCACAATGACTCCCCCTTATTCTGTTTGATGTTCAAGAGATGGGTTGCTGGCTTGTGGTGCCTTTGGCCTTCGATAAAATAGCTGACGAATTATCGACTTAACTTTGTGAAGTTGGACACGCTTCTAGGCTTTAGCCAGCTAAACCAAACCCTGGCGGGTCCCTTGATCATGGTTGGGAATGCCCGTCACATTATTTTATCAGGTGTTTCTTAGAGGCTCATGTGCGTTTTGTAAGCCTCCAAGTGATCCAAGGGATCCTTGTTGCCGTCGAACATCTCCATTTATGGTGGTTTAAATTTTTCAGGGAGGGGTCGGGCCATTACCTTTACGGTGAAGGGATGATCTGCCCTTTGAGTGAGCTCATCGACGGTGACCAGGGCTTTGCCTCCCAATGCCTCCCTCATCGCCGTCATTTCCTTCCTCAAATCCTCCATTTTTTCCTCCCAGAAGCCCGGCACGTGAACCTTCTCTTCATGGTGACTGGTGCCTCGAAAATAGGAAGTTGTAAAGCTGACAGCCTCATCCTCGTTCCCATGGTTGCAGCTTCCAGCTAGAGGGATGCGGGACCCTTGCCTTGCTGTGTTGCAACCACCGGGAGCTTCTTGTTGGCCCTGTAATTCTTGTATGATCTCCCAGTTCTATTCCATCAGCAACTGCACGCTGGCCGTTAACCCCTAAAGCCTTCGTTCAAGTACATCTACCCTTAGGGTTTTTGGACACGCTCTATCGGATACTGAGGCTTCTAGCCCTTCAGCTCCAGCACTTTGGTCGTGTTAAGCCACCATCAACCTGGTTTCTACCATATTGACCTTTAACTCTGTCGGAAGCACAACAGTTCCCATAGACGGCGCCAACTGATAGCGTATTAGAAGATTGGCCTCCCTTTACACCAACCAGATGGTCCACGTCTTCCCCGGTTTTCTGCAAGGCAGGCTTTGCACACACGAGACAAGGAAGGATCAGGAGCTAGTGTCGGCAGGCTGCCGGTTCTAGCTCTCCGACGATCAAGTCAGAAGGAGTAGGGGGAACTGTAGAAGAACTCTCTTGCTAAGGCTTCTGAGGTCCCATACCTGAATAGCGAGTTGTTACCTTTATTTATAGACTCGGGCTGAGGTGTATCGGGGTGATGCATGCGCGTCGTTATCGTTTCCTTCTCTTGCACGTCGTTGCCTTCCCTGTTCTTCACACATCGTTGTCCCCCATGTTCTTTGTACGTCGTTGCCTCCCACGATCTAGGGCATATTCCTTTCTGCTATGTTTGTCTTTTTTTCAGATTTGGCAGACTTACTGACAGATTTGTCGCAGAGGTCATGCGATTCGCGTAACTGTTTTCAGGTGAAGTTTATCCTTTAAGCCGTACAATCGGGGTCTCAGGTGGTGTTAGTGTTCCAACAACATGGTCAGGTAGCCAGGCTCTAGGGGTTGAAGGTCTTAGCCCCCCCGGGGGGATTGAGTGGCCTTTTGGGTCTCGGGTGTTCTGGGTTTTGGTAGAGATTTTTATGAGATACTGAGGACTCAAATTTGAGTCTCGTGGTTCCTTCGTCAAGGGCCCAGGTGAATACGTCCCTGAATTGGACATCCTCGGGACCCTCCGGGACACATCACCTAGGACTAGAAATTTGACAGGCTATCGGGGTTTGCTCTTAAGGTTCTAGGTATGATCTTTCCCATTAGCTGGTATGAATTTCTTTCGAAAGGATCATCTATTCTAAACAAATAATCTTGTGGGCAAGAGACATACGCATACCCAAAAAAGTAAAAATCACTTCATTTTAGGAGCATGTGTGTACGTCTCTTAATACCAGGAGATTATTTGTTTACAGGAGACGATCTCAACCTCTAAGAGCGCAAGCAAGAAACGGAAGAAAAAAATGTATCACACTCTACAATACCGACAATAGGAGTTAACTGAATTCAATGAACATAAATTTTCAGCACTTACCGTGATTGAGTTTACCGGCCACATGTCAGTATGAGAGATTTCACAACACGTGATGCATGGGATTTAGCAGACGTTTGTATGCAGGATTTCAATGGCACTAGAGCCCGCATTTCGTGAACACAAAAGACGTGCGCAAGTTGTGTGCATGGACCAGGTGTGTATCTACCCCCTGGTCCGTGCACACATCTTTTGTATGCACGAAATCCAGGGGGCCTTACTTGAGAGAGGTCCTCAACTCTCATTAAAGTACCCTTAAAGCACCGCATGTGTTTACTATATGACACACAAACAAGAAAAGAAAAATCGGATCCTTTAACTGCTGCTGCATGCGTCTTTTGTGTGACATGTAGCCAAAAGGTAAAAATCACCAATCCAGATTTGATTTGGTTGGTGACGCATGAACAGCTAATTGTAGTTCATCACAGAGACTCATAGACGCTTTTTTATCACAGTGCAATGCATGTTGTAAAGTGAGAAAGGATCCTCAACTGCCAGTAAAGAGTAAACCAAAGGTAAACCAAAAAAGCGAATGCAGTAGCACTCAGATCCTTCGCTAAAGTCCTACGTGTGTCTACAGTATGAACGAGAACTAGAAGTAGGGTGAAACGAAGGAAACTAACTCAGATGCCTTAACTGAGGTCATCTCCTTTATTTATAAAACTTGATATTGTTACAAAAACTACTTTGTGTTACAACTAATATAACAAACTCCTGACGCTCCTCTTCACTCCACCTCGTTTAACTAATGCATGGCTCCTTGTAACTAGCTTACTTGTTCTTGTTGCCTATCCTTAATATCCCCCATCAAGATTTGTCATGGAATTTTGAAAACAACAGAGCTTTGGTGAGTATATCATGCTGCTCTGTTGTGGGAATATGAAGTATTTGTAGAACACGTTGAGGAACCTTTTCACATGAAAAATGATAGTCTATGTCTACATGCATGCTTTATTCGACTGTGGAACACTGAGTTCAATGTCAATGAAATAGCAGATTGATTATCACACCGCATGACTGGAATATGAATCAAAGGAAGCTTCAGTTCATGCAGCAACATCTTTATCCAACAAATTTTTGCCACAGCTATCGCTAATGTTCGGTATTTTGTTTCTATAGATGATTTAGATACTATAGCTTATTTTTTGGTGGCCCACATCACCGGATATATTCCCAAAATATACACATACTCCACACCTGTGGAGTGCCTATCGACTTGATCACCGGCCCAATCGCATCTGAATTTGCATATAGCCTTAAGGGACCAAATGTAAATTGTAAACCATACTTGATGGTGCCTTGACGGTATTTTAAGAGGCGTTTAACTACTTGAAAATGTAACTGACGAGGCAAATGCATATGCTAACATGCATGCACCCCCCCCCCCCCCCAAGTTGTACCACCTGTTAGACAGGACCTTAACAGGAC
>JAOXJP010121120.1:0-13852 GCA_025762735.1 Platanus orientalis | reverse complement strand
TTTTCGGCACTGATGTGTCCCCACCCTGATGCCGTTTTCACAGTTCTCACAAGATTCGTTCTCACCTAATTTTTAGTGATCAAATCGCTTTCGAGGTTTGAAAAATGATTCAAAATGACTGAGAAACGTCGATTTAAAACAATTAATATCCATTGGCCAATACCCAATTTAGTAGATCTGACGGTTAATGTCTTTGCGCATTTCATTGGCATTATATCACCTTTATTGTCTGCTATTATAAGAAGAAAATGGGAATAAATGCTCTGTGCAGGATTTGACATGTCCAATCGAGTACTAAACACAAAGGATGGGTGTGTATATGGTTATATAAAAACAGCAAAAGTAAGTACCAATAAATATACGGAAAAGATTGGGTATGAATGAAATTCGTTATGATTCATCCGAATGGTGCCAGGGAATGGACACATCAGTGCTGAAAAGTGATAAACACACCCCAAAAAGTATAAGTCACTTTCGGCCCTGATGCATCAACCCCTTGGTGCTGGTTGAATGCATCAGTACAAACTTCATTTGTATTTAATCCAAACCCATAAAAATATGGTATATTAGGTTAAAACGGTTAAAAAAAAGTGTTCAAATGAGCAGGAGAAGGTACAGTTCTCCCCTCAGACATGGGATCCACATCCTTGCAAGGGTACAAATGGTACACCTTCGATAGAACATTATTTTAGAATGAACATTTACTCCTTATTTAAAAGAGGCACCAATTTCTAAAAATCCACGAGCATGTGGTGAGAGGACACGGTATAAGACATACAAAATCCTAGACCAAACATTTATTCCCTAAGAAATATGGGATGGCTCCCACGAACACCAAATTATGGAACATGTACGAGGAGATTCCAACTCCATTTCAAACATACGTATGCATTTTCTTTTTTCCTATAAAAAGCTTTTCTATTAAAGTAAGAAGACCCAAAACAAGGATGAGATCCCTTTGGATTAGGTACGCATGAAATTTGTACAAAGAGGTGCAAATGGTGCCTGGGTGTGGGTGTGGGTGTGGATGTGGACACATTGATGTCGAAAATAAGCACCACCCAAAAAGTTTAAAATCACTTTTCAAAACTGATACATCAGCCTCTAATACCGTTTTCATCCCAGGGCGCTTGAAATAGAAGACTCCAAAAGGATCGCATCCTTGGGAATTGGGATAAAGGTCGAGAACAAAAGGTTCTAGAGAGATTGCAATCAAACTTAGCTTAACAAATAAGCCCATTGAGCAAGATGTATACAAGGGGATGCTCATCCACATTTGTCTGTGAAATCGATCATTTGTTGCATTCATTGTTCACAAAAAGATTTCCTAATTCTCAGAAGGTGGTCTCTAATTTCCTTTTTTTTATTTTTTCTGGATCTCAAACCAGTTTATCTTCTCCCCCAACCTATCAAGGGTTTAAATGGATTGCGACCGAACTCAGTAAATGGATCACACAACTTTTACTTCTCTTTACATGCTTAAAATTTAATTACATCAAAAGACCTACATAGTGTGCATTCTTTTTCACTAGCTTTTGTTGCTAAAGGTGAAAGGTTTTCTAAGGGGGTCATTTGAATTTCTTGACTAAACCACCTCTACATGGTCGTTAATGTCGGCTCCATATCTCACTCTGGGTTGTCTCATCAATTCAACTTGACCACTAGCCGGTTTCCCCTTAGCTAGGGGTGACTGCAACATGACCCTCTCAAGAGAATGGACAGGACCGAAGTTCTTTTAACAGCACTCCGTTGTCATGCAACGTTTAATGTCACTCCTGCTAGTTGTGCGGATTATAGCTAACCCTATAAAAAAGAAATAAAACCATAAGGACTAGATCCATTGACTATGCATTAATTAAGATCCATATATCACTTTTTTTTTAATAAGGTATTTTACCATTCTTTCTACTTGCAGAGGTAAGGATGCGTCACACCCTGTAGTGACGGGAGCCTCGTGCATTGAAACTGTCCTTTTATTTTATCATTCTTTATTATGATGTTACACATCTATATATATATATATGGTGTGGCCTAGTCTTGGACCCTGACCCCCACCAAAATTGACATTAATTTTTAATTTTATTTTATAGTTATAAATTTCTTAAGGCAAGTGGGTCAGTGGTCTGTCAATAGCTGCCAAAGACTTATTTTGAGTTGGTTAATGGAACGAAGACATTACCTACTTAACAGAGACATGTTGCCATCTTCTAGTTGGTTCCAGAATGGACCCATCATAACATGTGTTTGTGAGGTAGATCAATGGATAACATCTGAATTGGGCTGTGCTTGGACCTCAAGTGAATGGTCCAAAATATATACCCACACACGATCAGAGTAGGACCTGATCTGTTTGGTTACAAGGGCAACCCAACCCACAACACACATATAGGGGAGGGGGAGAAGAAGAGGGAGAGAGACAGAAAAAGAAGAGGAAGAGAGTGGTGTCTGGTGTGAAACGTGGACTGTTGAATAGATTTAAGGTTGGGTTGCTTTACATACAGGCAAGTTGAGCTTCCCTGCAACATATAATAATCAAGTAAAACCAAAAGCATAAGAGCTCTCTCTCTCTCCTTCCTTTTCTTTTTTCCTCCCTATCATCTATCATCTGGATTTGTTATTTTAATTATTAGAAGGGGAGACTCTTGGTTATGGGCATGCTTTAAGAGTTTAATATTGTTACTTTGTTAGGCAAGAACATCCAAGACACTCCCTCAAGACAACAAAAACCACCTAAAATTGCCTTTTTTTTTTTTTTTTTTTGGTTAAGTTGAATGATCCATAAGAGGACCCACAGTCATTAAAATTAAATCGACATCGCTATGTCTCCGATTGGGCAAGCTGCCATCTTCTGATTGGAATACAAATTGGTATGCTGGAAAGTTTTAGGCCAGTAGCTTAATTTCCGGTTATTAACCGATGAAAAGCACAAGGTAATTGAGTTAGCAATGTTCTCGATCATAAGAATTTATGGAAAGATTAATTTTCGTTCACCAACCAAAAATAAAAAATTTATGCAAGCCTTTTCTCGGCTAGGAATGCGAGGTTCTTGTACCCTAGCCATGGCTATGTGACTAATATATTTACTATTATTTAAAAGATTCAAAACTAAATCTTAGTAAATGTATGCATGAGTTGCCAATATTTGTGGTTACTACATTAATTTGAGTTTTAAAAGGAATTTGATATTTATTGGTAACTCCCATTTGATAGCCACACGTTGGATTTTAGAGAAGAAGTTTCCTTTATAAGATGAGGAAACATACCTAAGGAAAAAAGTGTTTTTTTTCTTATTTTATTAGCACACAGACACCACGCATATGCATACTCCAAGAAAGAGAGTTCTCCGGGAAAGAGAGAAGACGACTCATCTATTTGAATCTCTTTTTTTTCTATTTGTTATACATAGCAAGGTGAGTCATATCATAGGTGTACCTCCTAGAGGAGAAAGCGGAATCAAGTGGCTGTATTGAGAGAGTCCAGTGAATCCACTTTAAGGATAGTAGGGTACCACAAAAAACACCAACAAATCTTACAATTTCATGTTCAAGTCCTAATTAGACTCGTTGGTATGTATATATCTATTAGATTTTGGCAACATCATCCGGGTATGTGTTAAAATTTATTTATTTGATTTTATATTTTTTATATTCCTGTTGAATATCATGTTATACAAAACTGATAATTTAAATTGTTGTGATTATAATCATTGCTGAATATAATCCATAAATATTTATGTGAATTTGTGACATTAAATTTACTCCAAAAAATTTTAATAGTGACTACTATTTTTTTTTTTTTTTAAGATAAGGAAATTTTATTAAAGAAGATGAAGAAAGGGATAAAAAGCCGCACAAGACGTGCTGATTGGAGATAACATCCCCAACTGTAAGACCAATAAGTCCTACTCGAAAATCTACAACTGAAATGGGGGACGAACCTTCTTAGCAAATAATTAGTCATAAAGTCTTGTCATTATCGCATCCATAGTAAGACGGTCAATCTGGGTCCTGTCTTCAAATGTTCTACCATTCTTCTCCTCCCAAACCATCCAACAAATCGTTGCTGGAATCAACAACCATATGTCTTTGGCCAACTCTCTACCATTGCCTACAAACAGGGCAGACCACGAATCCAAGAAAACCCTAACAAAAGCTGGCTACACCCACAACACACCAAAACGAACGAGGAAATGATTCCAAAACTTCGCCACCCATGGACAGCGAATAAAGAGATGATGCATAGATTCCGCCTTTGGTTTGCTCAAGCAACACCTGTTTGAGATCATCAACCCCCTAGCAATCAAATTGTAAATTGTTGGCGCTCTTTCCCTCCACACCTCTCACAAAAGAAATAAGACTTTCAAGGGAATGAGATTGTTTCATACACACCTACTCGGGAACAAGGACCCCTCCTAAGGGCAAAGGGATCCATACATCAATTTGACTGAGAATCCTTTATTTACATCAAGATTCCAAATAATCTCATCCCTCAGATCTATATCTCCAAGCTCATAATTCTCTAACAAATTCAACATCGGACCCATTTACTCAATTTCCCAATTGTTTAGGCTCCTACACGGCTGAATATTCCACAAACACCAAACTCTAAATCAAATCAAATGGTCTTTGACCAAACCCCACTTGTCAATAGCAAGATCATAACACTCTGGAAAAAGAAAGCACAAAGGATCACACGTACACCAAGGGTCCTGCCAGAATCCCATCATTTCACCATTGTGAACTCTGAAAGAGATGAGTCTAGAAAATGACTCCATCCCTTTATAAATGTCCTTCCAAACGCCACATCCTGCCGAGCCACTCAGCCTACTAGTGAACCAACCATGTTGTTCCTCCCCATACTTTGCCACCACAACACACTTCCAAGGAGCATCTCTGGTAGAGCCAAACTTCTAAAACCATTTATTAAGAAGAGCCTTGTTTATCCCCTTCACATTCTTTAGTCCCAATCCCCTGCTCTCTACTGGATGGCACACCTCATTCCACCAAACCCAAGGAATCTGCCTAGTAGAACCTGTAGTGCCCCACAAGAAGTTCCTCTGCAGCCGCTCCAACTGATTAATGATGGAGCAAGGAACCCGAAAGACCAAAAGAAAATAAGTCAGAAGGTTGGATAGAACACTCTTCAGTAGCACCAACTTACCTCCCTTTAAAAGAAACCACCCCTTCCAGCTAGCCAATCTCTTCTCCACCTTCTCAATCACAGGGCTCCAAATGAACTTGGAGGAAGATTTAGCTCCAAGGGGTAACCTGAGATATGTAATAGGGAGGGGCACAATATCACAACCCAAAGAAGTTGTGACCTCCCCTAAAGAGTTCTCATTCCCAACATGGCTTATTGTGGACTTAGCCCAATTCACCTTGAGCCTAGTTGTGGCTTCCATAATTAGAAACATGCACTTTAGGTTTCTCATTCCATCCAACTCCGCTTTCACTAAGAACAAAGAGTCATCAACAAACTGAATGAATGGCATAGAAGGTCCCCCTTGGAAAAGAAAAAGCCTCCAATAGGCCCACTGAAACAACTTTAGAGACCATTCTGCATAGCAGGTCCACTGCCAAAATAAAAGGTAGGTAGGCAGAGGGTCTCATTGCCAAATTCCCTGGCTTCCTTTGAAGAATCCCTTTGACACCCTATTGACCAACACCGAGAAAATTGGGGAAGATGTGCAAATCCCCATCTAATTCCTTCACTTCTAACCAAATCCCATCTAGCCTAGCACCCAGTCAAGATATCCCCAATTGACATGATCGTACACTTGTTCCATGTCGATTTTGCACACGAGGCCATCCCAATTCTCCTTCCTCATCACATCAACGACTTCGTTTGCCAACACCGAACAATCAATGAGTTGCCTACCTAGAATAAAAGCATTCTACGAGGCATAAATCACCAAGGAAAATGCACCCCTTAAGGCGTATAGCCAAAACCTTCGCCACCAACTTATAAAAACAACCCACCAGGCTGATTGGCCAAAAATCCTTGATATGAACCGCACCCTCCTTCTTAGAAATCAACGTAATGAATATTGCACTCAAAAATTTACACCACTAATCCCTGACATGTAAGGCTTCAAAAACTGTCATCACCTCTCTTTCCACCACATCCCAACAGACCTTCAAGAATTTCAAGGGGAAACCATCTAGACCCGGGGCCTTATCATCTTCCAAACTAGAAAGAGTAGCCTTCACCTCATCCTCCACAAAAGGTCTCTCCAAATTACACCGTTGCTCCTCATCAATCCTCTCAAAGTCTACCCCTTCCAACACCGGTCTACATGGGATGGGATCCCTATACAGAGAAGTATAATACTCTTAATCTCGTCTCGAATCTGCTCCTGGTCATTGATCCACACCCCATCCACCGATAATTTAGAAATCAAGTTGGTAGAGCGCCTCCAATTGGCAATATTGTGAAAAAAAATTTCTAAGTTTCTATCCCCCTCCTTAAGCCAAGCCACCCTTGATTTTTGCCTCTAGGACATCTTCCCCATTCTCAAGAGGATATTGAACTCATGCACTACCTCTGTTTTCGTCCTCACCTCTTCCTAACTAAGCCCCCCTCCATGCCTTTAAGCTCCAAAGACTCAATTTTGCTCAAACAGCGAAGTTTTATGGTTTCAATGCTACTAAACTCTTCCTTCTTCCATAAAATGACACGATCCTTTAGTAATTTCATCATCTTCTAAGAAAAAATGAAACTAGTTGAACCTTCCACCTCGAAGCCCTCCCACCATGACTTGAGACTGTCCACAAGTCCCGGCATTTCAAGCCACATGAGCTCAAACTTGAATGAGCGCAAACCTGCGATCAAGGAAAGACACTAGAGAATGATAGGGACATGATTAGACCCTGGATTAGGAAGAGACTCTTAAGAAAATGATGGGGCCTACTCTAACCAATCCGCTGACAATAAAAATCTATCTAACCGACTGCATACACCATGATCCTGATTATTAGACCAAGTAAACTTCGTCCCCTTCAACAGCAGATCCACAAGATTAAACTCTTTGATGAAATCATTAAACTGACGCATATGGATGGTCATCTTTCGAGCTCCCAATCTCTCACCAAGCTTCCGCACAGCGTTAAAGTCACCGGCCAAACACCACGGCACCTCCCAATCAGTCCTCAACCTTCCTAGCTCCTCCCTGAGAAGATCAAGCCCACTCAATTCACACAAACCATAAATCCCCGAGAAAGCCCACTCCAAAAGTGGGTGAATGTGAATTTGAATGCCAAACTTTTAAGTCTAAAATCATGATTATGAGTAAACACATTTTTTTCTTTCTACAAGGCTAGCCATTTGTTGGAATTGTTTAAAACATGCCTTTGTCAAAGTGTTGAGTAACTTTGTAACAAGCTTTAGATAAAAAGAAATGATTTTCTATTCTTTTGGTGGCTCTACCGTTTAAGACAATTTGACCGTGGAGACTCGGGTCCTTAGTTCTTTGTAGAGGATTTATTTTTCTTTTGACAGTTATTATTGTTTACCAATGAGCCTTAGAAATGAGAACTCACCCATATTCACCACTAATAGTCTTACAACCACACTCTCTTGGAGATATCCGAAGGGATTGGGTTTCTCGTTTCTTGTTGTAATTTTTAGATCATGTCCCTATGAGACTCTGTCTTTGTCTTGCTTTTTTTTTCATTGTTTTGCATGCCCCTGTTCTTTTTCTTCTTTTAATAAATTATTATTCATAAAAAAAAAACACAAAAAGTCTCTCAACCACACAATGTTAATAGTCTGATGTATGCAATGTTAAATAATTTGTAGTGAATTCAATGTCACGTTCACATAAACATGTTTGGATTACAAGCAATAATAATAATACTGTTTGTCCAATTTTTAAATAACCAAACAACAATTCTAATCATAATAATCCAAATAGCTCATAACAATATCGACATGATATTCAGTTAAATTACAAGTACATAAAATCAACCACATAAATTATAAACCTACCCAAACAATGTTGTCGTAAGCTAATGGAAATATATATATCCCAGAATCTAATAAGACCTTCAACTTACGAAATTTTTTTGATGCTGCTTGTGCTACTCTACCATCCTTAAAGTGGATTCGCCAAGCTTTCTCAATACAATGGCCTAATTCAGCATCCACCTCTAGGCGACAACAGTTCCTTGGTTTGTAGAATAAAAGTTTTAACAAATAAAATTATAAAGAATCATGAGGTTTTCTCTTTTTCCTCTTACAAAGAAAACTTTCTTTCCATATGTGCAAAAAGTGAGTAGCTCAAGTGAAAATCCCTCTCCTACATGTATACACCTTTTTTTCTCAAAGAGAAAACCCTATTTTATGAGTCTATGCATGTGTGTCTCATAATCTATTCCAAAAGAAAAAACTAAAAATCAGTATTATGCCAAAAAGACTGGGTTGCCTTTTTGTTGCCCAATGTATGGCAACTACCTCATTTAAATTGTCAAATAAAATAAATTTACAATAATAGTAATGCTATAGTAACACACACACATTGAGATTCAATTTTGAATCTCAAAGATATATTACTAAATATATATCACATGCAATTCTTTGCTCTCAACAAAAACCTAGGTGCTTAGAAAAAAGAAAAAAGCATAACCCAGCTCTGGTGCAACTTTCCAAATTTCTTAGCTCTATAGTGAATGAAAACTTGGATCATTTTTCAACCATGCCCGATCAAGAGCGGGTCGCTAAATGAATAATGAAATCATTCCATCCTATATGCTTAATAATTATTTATTTGACATTAAGGCAATCATTGTTCAAGCCTTCTAAACAAAACTTGTCTTTTGACATATTCAAACTCGAATGATAAGTGCAACTAGAAGTGAGAATTATGGCTTTTTAATGCAACTTGGAATTAAAATTCTGTATTTTTATCCTCTTATATACAGTTGGGCCATCTCTCATCCATCCTAATCATCTAGGGGTGGCAATTCATGTTGGCAGGTCGGGTTCATGTCGTGTCGAGATAAGGGTATTCAACTATATGGCTCAACCCTAACCTGACCCATTTATTAATTGTGTCAAAGCGGGTTGACCTGATTTGATCCGAAACACGTTTATAGTCAACCCTAACTAGCTTATTTCGTGTTGGGTTTGTGTCGGGTTCACGGGTTATGTGGTAATTCATGTTAGCAGGTCATATTTGTGTCGTGTCAAGTTAAGGGTATACAACTATATTGCTCAACTCTAACTTGACCCGCTTTGACCCTAAACACATTTATAGTCAACCCTAACTTGGTTATTTTGTGTTGGGTTCGTGTCGGGTTCACGGGTCGTGTCAAACATTGCCACCCCTATAATCATCTAACAATTGAACACCCTAGGTGATATTCAAACATCTAATAGATCAAATTCCTCCCATGGAAATGCAACTAACCATTCAAAAGAATTGAACTATAATGATGACAAAAACAAATAGACTAGCAAACTAGAAAAGATCACAAGCTTCTACGAGTAGCAGGATCACACTTATCAAAGCTGAACTTGATAAGATTCTGATTTATTATATGTCCATCTTTAACATTCCAATAAATATTGCAAATAAAATTGAGAGTCCCTAAAGATCTTTTCTATGGGAAGGGAGTGAAAATAAAATAGATCATCTGATTAAATGGAAAGTGGTCTGCAAGCTTAAGAATGAAGATGGACTTGGAATTGGGAATATTGCATTGAAAGGCTTTACTTAGAAAATGGTTATGGAGATTTGTCTTTGAAGATGGTAGCATTTGGCATTCTATCATATTAGCCAAGTATGGATCAAATTCAAATGTATTAGGACCTAAACCTGAAAATTTCCTAAAGGTCTTCTTTCATTAGGAAACACATAGTTTGGATACATCCCTTTCTCTATTCACATTTGACTCTTACTATAGGAAATGGCAGTAGGATTCGTTTTTGGATCGATTGTTGGAAGGGGGATTCTCCTCTCTCAACGGCTTTCCCTAAGCTATTCCATATCTCCTTGCAAAAAAAGACATTCATTTCCGATATTATTTCTTTTTCTTCTAATTGACATGTTGGAGTATTTCAATTTTCTAACAAATAACCAAAGTATCCTATGGACATTTTGTAACGTATCATGCGGTTACTTTGTAAAGTATCACAGAAATACTTTGAAAAGTATCCCACGGATACTTTAGGAGAAGTATCCATGGGATACTTTTGAGTCCATAAATAATAATAATAATAAATCTTCATTTTTTTTTAAATGGTTTTTGAAATTCATTAGCATTTAAAGAATTTAAGACAAAAGGCTTTTCATTTTTGTAAAAATAGCAATTTTTTAATTGCAGTCGTTACAAATACCAAAAAAGTTTATTGAACCTGGATAAAAAAAACCATTTTAATTATTCAGCAATTACATATCATTAAAAAAGATTAAATGAACATAAACGAAGATTCGTTGAATCAAAACAAAACCATTGATATTCCAATAATGGTTACTGATGTTTATTAAGATCATTAAAATAGGATAATTATGTCATTTAAGTGCAAAAATAATGGACCTCATAAAACCCGTTGAATTGTGATTATCTAAATAAAGTATAATGTCTAACTTATAAAATATGTTGAAAAGAAAAGAAAAGAAACCCAGTCAAAATAGAGTTAAACAGCATTGAAAGAATAGCTACACAAAGAAGACTATTGTTGTTTGTTTCACTAAACTTTGAACAAAACCCTCATTTGGAAAGCTCTTCCTACTTATCTGTTTAGACTAAACACTGAATTATACTCTTCATTGGAAGGCTCTGCCTGGTTTTTTGTTTAACTACAATATAAGTTTTGTAAACAAAACCATTGACCTAGGCATTTAGAGGAAGAGATTTTTTCCATTGGATCGTACAAATCCGTAGGCAAAAAGACTTAACTTCAAGCTTTGTTGAATCCTAGCGTTAGTGCGGTCAAATCTCTTTCACAATTGGTGGGAGGCCACAACTATCGTTAAGAAAGCTTGAAAATTTCCCATGCCTCCTTGACTCGGATTAAGTGGTGTTTTATTGTTTAATTTTAAAAATCTTTTGCATTGCCTCTAACAAGTCGTTCTTACGATCTCCTTTTTTCTAAAAGTCTTTTGTGATTTTGAATGCAATTTTGAATCACATCAAAATGTTCGAACTTCCTCTTCCATTCTTAATCGGTATTGTTGCTCTCTTGAGTCATCTAGATTTTTCCCTCAAAATCCTTCTTTGAATTTCTCACTCATGGCCCAAATCCTTTTCCTTCATTTCCAATTAAAAAAGTGTGGAGTGGTCCTTGCCCCCTTCAATTAAAGCCTTTCTTCGGATAGCTACTCACAATAAAATGAATACTTTTGATGTTCTGCAGTGTAGAAGGCCATACACAATGCTCTTGCCTCATATATGTCCCCTTCATATGAAAGACGACAAATCAGGTGACCACATCAAGTTCCCTTGTGATTTTGCTCTTTCAATTGGTACTTTTTACGTCTCATTGGCATTGTATTGGGCTATGCCTCGAAACTTGTTGGATTTGGTGAGGTAATGGCATTGCAATTCTATGGACCATCATAATAAAATGTTTTGGTTGGGAATGCTACATGGTATTTGTGGGGGACTTTGAAAAGAGAGAAATAGAAGGGTTTTCAAAGGAAGAAATCTCCTCTTGAAGTGGTGGATTTCATCCTCCTTGAAGTGGCCTCTTGAGCCATTACTTCTTTAGGTCTTGGTGGTATTTCTATCAATGATGTGAATAGGGATTGATGCTGTTGCTTATTCTCACTTCGTTTATCATGTAATCCTTGGAATGTTGCATTGTGATTCTATTTCTTTCATTTGATATTATTTTATGTATCGATTGCTGCTGTATTGAACCATGCCTCGAAGTTTGTTGGATTTGGTGAGGCTATGGCATTGTGATTCTATGGACCAGCATATTAAAATGTTTTGGTTGGAAATGATTCACGGTATTTTTTTTGTGGACTTTGGAAAGAGAGAAATATAAGGATTTTTAAAGTTAGGAAGAACTCTCCTATTGAAGTGGCCACTTGAGCCATTACTTCTTTAGATCTCGATGGTCGTTCTACCAATGATGTGATTAGGTATTGGCACTTTTTCTTCTTATCACTTCATTTATCATGTAATACTTAGAATGTCGCTCTTGCTTTCCTCTTGCCTTGTATCAAGCATTCTTTTCCATTTTTTTAATAAAGTACATCATTCATAAAAATAAAATAAAAACTAGTAATAGTAATTTATGGTCTATGAAAGCTACCACTCAACTAGAAATCTCAGATAAATGGGACTGCCCATCGATAGGACATGTGACGATGGTGTAGTATTAGAATTCCATGACAAAGGTCTCTTTCAGTTTCTCTAGATGTAATCTCCTAGAAAACCAAAGAAGAAGAAGGAAAGAAAGAAGAGAAAGGAAAAGCTATTACAACTTGAGTTTTATGAACAAAACAAGGGAATGCCTTTTCAATCCTCATTAACATACAACCACAAATGTTGAATTCTAACTTACATTTAAAACAAATGCTTTGAATACATTCTAGACATACTCATCCCTCTACATCACTAGAAAATCTAAGATTCAAACTTATCTAGGCAATACAAAGTGTCTCTAGGAAAAAGAAAAAAAAAAGTCTCACAACTATGTAATGCATATATCAGTTTAAAAGACCTTGTAAACTGATTGAATTTTACAGCCTCTCTCTGTATCATCTCCTTTATAGACCATTCTTTTGTCTATAATACGAAGACTTCAGGCTCACCATATAGCATACTCCGGATTGAATGCTAAGGCCTCTCTGTAAATCATCTCCTTCATCTGCTCTTCCATTAAGGTTTGTTTCTCAAAATCAAAGGAGAATGGCTTTAGGCAAACGGGTTCATCAGTCACATCGTGTAATTTTGCAAGATAAGGATGAGCCAGCGACTCTTCAACTGCAGCCATGGACAAATTTTACATACAGTAAGAAGAAAATATAGAATAAAAAAATGAAGCATAAAAATGAATATGTTAATTTAATGTTCTGTATTTGGAGTTCGATATTTTTTATAGATCTATCCTACTTCCATCTATGGCAGTGTCTGGTAGTGTTTCTTGCCACTCGGATAACATCATTAGTTTTTGTTGAAGACATGAAATATAGTAAACAAGTTCTGGTCAAATTCTGGCTACGGGAAGACCAAAACAACTATGTAGAAGAGAAAATTACCTGTAATTCTCTTTGTGGGGTCAAATGTCAACATTCTCTCAATTAGATCAATGGCAGCTGGATTAACATGTGGGAATAACCTTGCAAATGGTTGGCGAGGATGTGGGCAGAGTTGCCGAATGAACCTTTTTGTGTCTTCATTCCGAACAAACCCAAGCTCAGATTCACTCGGTGTTCCAAGAAGCTAGAAGGTCAAAAACCATGTGTAAGCATCCATACAGCAAAGAGCATCACTCATAAGATGAGAAATAAATAGGAAATCATAAAGCCACCAGGCGAGTCCTGTTGTTTAAATAATAATTTTCCTTCTTTTTTTTTTTTTTTTTTTTTTTTTTTTTAATTTTTTAAATTTTGAATCCCAAGCTTAATTATGTGATTTAAAAACAGATCATCAGAATTCCCAATGGCAGCTGAATTCATTTTGTAAAACATCTTACCTCTGTCAATAAACGCATCTGATGAACATGATCTTTACCCGGAAACAATGGTTTCCTGTTCATCATTTCCATAAAGATGCATCCCACAGACCACACATCAATTGCAGCAGTGTAATCCGAAGAGTTCAGCAACAATTCCGGTGCCCTGTACCATCTTGTGACAACATATTCTGTCATAAACTCATTCTCTGAGGTTGGCCGAGCA
>JAOXJP010121109.1:0-13852 GCA_025762735.1 Platanus orientalis | reverse complement strand
TCTCTCCTCTACCGAACCAAACATGTTTCTCATTCTGGAATTCACTCCAAAGAATGCATTCTTGGTGGAATCAAGAAACAGGAATTGGGAGATGAAATTCGGGAGAGTTACCAGACTCAGCCTAAGCTTCCAATCTCTATTCTGGATTACCTCATCTTCCTGAGAGCTCTCTATAACTGTTTTTTCTCCGATGGGTGCTGTAGAGTGATCCATAAGAGTGCTGTTCTCCTCTACAATCTGTCTTTCGGTGTTATCAGATGTAATGGATGTCTCGAGTCTTTCACATATTGTCTCATATCCTTCACATACCTTTAAAATAGATGAAGTTTCAACTTAAGGAACAATTATAATAGAAAATAAAAGAGATGGAGTTTCCAATTAACACTTTGGGGAAGAGACTGAAGTAGGAAAGAAAAGATCAGAATTCAAATTTTATTTTCAAGCTGACCTCTCCTCCATGCATCTTCATCTCCTTTTCAACTTCCCGAGAGTCCTTTCGAAATGTTTCTTCTCTAATTGGTTCTGTACAGAGGTCCATAATAGTGCCTTTTTCTTCTATGATCTGTTTTTCAGTGTCATTACCAGTACTGGCTATCTGATGTCTTTCACCCACCTGTATGACAGATGAGAAATGAAGGTTCAACTTAATGCACAAGAATAAAAGAAAAGAAAGAAATTAAAGGAATTAAAAGAGGGAGTTTCAGTTTGTCTATTTTTATCTTACCTCGTTCATATTCTCATTTTTGGTAGCCTCATTAGTATCATTTGTTTTCAAACTCTGATCTTCACCCTTCAATTCAAGGGGTGCCTCCTTTTCATCTACTTGACTGTTTTTGTCAACTGTTTCATTTCCAAAAGATACAGTACTGTTGTCTGTATTGTGACCGTCTTCTTCTTTTATCCATTTCTCAATTTCTTCACCTGCACCATTTGTTTCAATTCTATCAGCTAGCCAGGTGGAGGGCTTCTCTCTCTCTCTCTCTCTCTCTCTCTCTCTCTCTCTCCCCTTCGTTGAAATAGTTGAAACTGTTTGGGAGTTATCTTATATGGCTCAATCTGTAGTTATCATTAGTCAGTGAGTACCATTTATAATTGGTTGCGACAACATGGACACATGCACAAGTGGTCATGACTTGGCATTCAATTCGATATTGAACCTGATGAGATGATCATGACATCTGATTTGCAAACTTTTTCCTGGGATTGAACCAGTTAATGAAGCATGAGGTAGATCCAAAGGTTATGATCATTAAGTCAGGTTGGACTTTGAACAAGGAGATCTAGGAAGTACTAGGTACTCATCAGATGGTGGTCTTGACCCACCTGCCCATGCATAACAAGTTCCAGTTCCTAATGTCAAAGATGGTTACCATCTGTAATGAAATGGTCGGCTGTATTAAAAGAATAGCCAATGAGGTTATTGGAGAGTGTAGAGGGAAAGGGCACTTATCTAAAGAAACTTGGTGGTGAATGAGGAAGTTCAAGCAACCATTTGTGTTACGAGTTCTTGTTATATGGCTTGGCAAAAGGCTAGGAACAAGGAAAATATAGAAAGGTATAAAAGTGGTAAAAAGAAGAAGATAAGAAGGCAGTTTGTGAGGCTAAATTTAAGGCGTATGATGACCTTATCAGAAATTAGTAACTAAAGATTGTGATATGGATTTACGCAAACTTGATAGAATGAGGGAGAGGAAATGTAGAGACCTAGACTATGTTAGATGCATTAACAATGAGGATCATAGTCTTAGTGAAAGATGAGGAGATTAGAGAAAGGTGGAGGAACTATTTTCAGAATTTATTAAATGATGATCATGTAGGGAATACTGGTTTAGGATGAATTAGTAATGTTGATGAAATAAAAAATTATAGGTATCTTTGTAGAATCAGATTGTTTGAAGCTAAAGAGGCATTGAGAAAGATGAAGACAAGGAAGGCATTAGGATCAGATGGTATCCCAGTTGTGGTTTGGAAATGCATGGGAGTGTTGGCTTATTTTGACAACTAAGTTGTTCAGAAAGATCATTAGAACTTAGAGAGAAGTGAGTTTGCTATCACATTATGTTTACACTAGATCTTGAGGTTGTATATCTTTTAGTTATAGATGAATTGGCTAGACACATAGAGGAAGAGGTCCCGTGGTGTATGCTGTTTGCCGATGATACTGTTTTAATTGACCGTTGGCAAGACTAGAGTGGGGAAATGTTAAGTTAGAACTATAGAGGGATGTTCTAGAATTAAAGTTATAAGATAAGCCAAAATTAAATCAGAATAAAATGCGATTGTGTTAAAAGAAGAAGTAAAAACAAGGGAGCAAATAAGATTGATAACCAGGAGATACTCTAGAGTGACAATTTACGTTATTTTAGTTCAATCATTCATAAAAAGGGAAGAAGGTAGAGATTTAAGAGGATGTTTCTCATAGAATTCGAGCCTGTTGGATGAATGTAAAGTGTTTTGGAGTTTTGTGTGATATATTATTCCATTAAATTGAAGGAAAAATTTATAAGAAGACTCTAAGACCAGCCATGCTTTATGGAGAAAAGTCTTGAGCAGCCAAGAAACAAGTTATAAACAGAATGAATGCTGAGATGAAGATGTTGTGATGGATGAACGGAAAGACTAGAAAGGATAGACTGCATTTGTAGGAGCTTAGGGTGGTACCAATAGGTGATAAGATGAGGGCAAGTCGACTGAGATGGTTCGGTCATGTGTGACAAAGACTAATGAATACCTAGTAAGGAGTGAGATGGTGCAAGTTGAAGGCATTAAAAGGATAAGAGTAAAGGCCAAAATTGACTTGGGTTGAAGTTGTGAGGAAAGACATGAGTTTTTGTGATTTAACAGCAGATATGGTTCAACATTTAGTAGAATGGAAAAACAGGATTTGTGTAACCGACCCTAAGTAATTGGGATATGGCTTTGTTGAGGTGAGTTGAGTATGCTTAAACTTCTTCATATGTATCCAATGTTTGGATCTCTCTTATATGAGATCAGTATCTGTGGTCATTGTCGTGGAATCTTATCATCTTCCATGTATTAGGCTGTGTTTGTTAAAGGTTTACCTATCCTTCAAGGTTTCAGGTGTAGCGGGTGGGTCCTATCCTCTTAAACCATGGTTGCCTAAGCCCTAAAGTCCATTTTATACAAGGCTCCAGGACATGGGAATTCAGCCTTTGGACCGAGTCAAAATTGGGGTGTTGACCTATCTTCATATGTATTCCCCTTTTTTATAGTGTTAGGTATCATGAATAGTTTTTTGACTGGGATACTTTGGTTTTCCAGTAGCATGTTTCCTATGTCAGGGATGTATTTCTCATGCATTCTTTGTTTTGAATAAAGCTTATCTTTATCGATAAAAAAGTATCTTTTCCAATTGGTATACTATTACTTTCTTATGCTCTTCTGGTTTTATTGTTTAACTAAGATGCGTACTTGGCATGGGGTTTGAAGACAAGTCTGTTTCTACTTCCCTACCACTAGCATGAGTTGTGTAAATAAGAACTTTGGATATTTTTCATGCTACTAACCTTCTGTTTCAATTTTATGCAAGCCAACCTCAGAAGTTTCTTCCTTAGTTCCCATTTCATTTTCTATGTCACCACTGGTGTCCATGTCCTCTAGTTTCTCTTTGAAGTCTAATTCACAAGCCTTTTCTGGCTTTTCAACTTCTGTTTGACTTGTTTTTGAGATCAATCCCAATGTCGGTGGCCCATCTGTAATTTTCTCTTGCCCTGAAATTGTGCTTTCCATGTTTTCTCTCACTCCAAATGCTTCTTCGATTTTCTCAGTTCCATGTCCTTCATGAACTTGTTTTTCCTGTTCAAAATTGGAGACTTTGTGATGATTTTCATATTAAAGAAAAAGAGGAGAGAAAATAGTGATGGAAAAGAAAGAATATAAATTAAAAACTTCAATATATTATTTTATTCTAACCTCTTTTGGCATTCTATGTTCCCTGGCATCATCATTCTCATTTATTTTGCCTCCCTTTCTTTTTTCCTCAAAGCTTTCTTTGAGGTTCTTAGAGGACCCCTCCTCTCTCTTCCAGGTATCTTTTTCAGCATCTGCACATGAAGCAGCTGTTTCAAGTTCCTCAGACACCACATCCGAGGGTTTTTCAACTTTCTCTTCTTCTGCCTTATCTTTCTGCAAGCTCTGCTCAAAAACTTCCCCATCCTTTGAAGTTTCCTGTTGGCTATTCTCTCTAGCCTCAATTATTTCAATAACCTCAATGTTGTCTTTGGCTTCTATGACAGGAAATACATCCTTATCTTTGTTCCCCTTGATTGAAGCCTCTGTCAAAGGTAAAACCAACATCTCACATTTCGAGCCATCAAGCATATTTACTGGGTTATCATCATTCGTGCTTGTCTCATTTATGGTGCTCTCGGCTATGGCAATTGTTTCAAGGATTTCATTCTGGGGATCTACATCATTATGACTATTCTTCCCAATATTTTCTAACCCCATTTCAGAGGTTGCTTCAATTATTTGAGGCCTATCCTGTTCCTGAAAGTGTGTTCCTTCTGTGGCTTGTATGACAGAAGTTTCCAGATTGTCTTTATCATGGATTTCATCTTCATTCGAATTCTTGTCTTCCATCATCTCACTTGAATCGATTGTTTCTTGACTTTTCTCTTTCAATGCAAGACTATAGGTTTCTTCATGTTTCCCACCTTGGAATTCATCTTTATGTAAGCTCGTCTCATCTGTTACCATGGTAACATATGGGATATTAAGCTTGTCATTAATACCCTTCCCAGTTTCTATGATCTCTTCATCATTTTGGATCTTTGAACTCTCCATGACTGTTGAATCAGAGCTATCTCTAATATCATCTTGTGGGTTTTCCTCTCCCTTTTGTTTCTCATCCTCCATACTTTCAATTTGGCTGACTGTTTTGGGATCTTTCTCCATATCCTCTATATTGGAGGACTTGTTGTGCTCCTTACATTTTATTCCTTGATAGCTGGTATCTTTGAGATCCTGTTTCATGGATGCAGTGTCGGTATGACAGTTCTTGTCTATGCCCGGCACTTTGATGAAAGTGTCTGTGACATCTGCAATATCTGTTTTCAAGCTTTCTCCATTCAAATTTGGTACAAGAGAAAGAGCTTCTTGGTTATGATCTGTTGCTGCCTTGAGCGCTTTATGAACCTGTTTTCCAAACTCTAAATCAGGATCTTCACCTGATCTCTGGTCTTCTATCTCATCCTTCTGTGAGGCACTCACTACTTCCACCTGTTCAATGTTATGTGGGTTTTCTTCAATTGAAGCATGTTTATCTGGAACAGTTTCAATTTCTTGACCAGGGATTTCCTTTTCCTTCTGAATTTCATTTCCTTCTTCAACTTTAAGATTCAGCTCTTCAGTCTCTCCTTTCTGTAAACTAATTTCCTTAGTAGTTACAGTGTCAAGATTGCTGCTAGTTCTTTCCTCTCTTTTCTGGTTCTTGTCAATATTCTGAATTGAAAAAACCAGGTCAAGGTTTTGATCTTCGAAAACTAAGTTGGGGGATTCCTCAAGCTTCTTGCCTTCGCTATCCTTTGATACTGGTAAATTATCTAGTTCATTGTTGGAGAGCTCTTCATATGTTTGTTTATTCTCATCCATGGCTTCACGTTTTCCTTTTTCTATTTGTCCTTCCTGCAAGTTTGGTTCAACTGAGATGGGTAAAGAAGGAAGCTTCTCTCTCACATATTCTTTAATATTCTTCTCTTCTGATGACAATTCAGAAGCTTTTGTAGGATCCCTATCTTTGGTTCTTTCATTCTCCAAGTTCATGTCTAGTGAGACCTGTTTAACAAGATCATCAACCTTATCTCTTTCTGTGGTACTGTATTTCTTTTGTATAGCTTCATTTGTTTTGTCCTTCTGCAGTTGGGTCTCATTCTCTGACTTCTCCGTTTCCATCAGACTTAGTTTTTCATTAGCCTCACAATTGTCAGAAGCTCTGCAGGTGTCTTCAATAGCAACCACAGCAAGTGAGGGTGATTCCAAAAAATTTTCACCCTCAGAAATACCGTCGCCTTTAATTACAGGATTCACAATTTCATTCCTAACACTTGTAGCTGCTTGTGTGTGTTCTGTTTCTGTGGAGTTCTCAACAATCTTGGCAGGTGGGTTAAGCTCACCTTCACCCTTTTGCAGTTCTTCCCCTCTGATATTCTGCACAGAAGAAGACATATAGACAGTTATGTAAAGGAAAAGGTTCAAAAGGAAGCAGAAACCTGAACTTCAGGCTTTAAGGCTTCTCTAGCAACACCATAAATGGAAATAGAATAAAGAAGAAGAAAGGGGAGTGAACTATCAGGTATTTTTTAGTATGTTCCTGATAAACCACAACCTCAAAACGACCTAGAATCTGATATGAGAGTGAAGGTGGAGGATATAATTGCTTGTTCCTCAGACTCTTGGATATTAGGTAGTAAGGGTAATGTGACCTCTAAACAAGTTAACAACATCTAACGTTCTCATCTTGAAAGACAAAAGATCCATAATGATCAAAGAAAACTTTCTTTCTGAATAAATCTGTAGCACAATTCTTATTATTTCTAGTAATTTCAGTTTTGTAGGTTTGCAACTCTTGATTCCTAGACTCAGCCATGTTAACTAAACTCACAGGCCTGTCAAATGGACTGGACTCAAGGTTCCCATGTACCTTAGAATTTGTGAAGGTGATTCCTTGACTCACAAAGCTTTTATTCCCTAGGCTATCCTTTGGCTCAGTTGTTGAAAACAAATGTTGTAATTTGCTTTATCTCTAGCTCGTCTAGAAATATTATATAGCCATTCAAGTAAAGTGAAAGGAACTCTCTTAGTAGCCCAGTGGACATCGAAAATCAAAGTTATATGGGTCTTTCTGGGTTTCAGTTCCAATGACTACTTTTTTCCCCCATTTTTCCTGTCCCCCTATCGTGCGTGTATGTGCACACATGTGGCACGTGTGCTTTTTTCCTTCATTCAGCATTTGTTTTTCTGTCTTTTACTTTCCCTTAAGATGTTTTCATCAAATAGATGTAAAAAAGTGGAATAATGAGTGCATATCTTTCATCATATTGTATATTGGTTTTCATGTTTTCTTTGGATGCTTATTTGATATAAACATATGTTTTGTAATTTCAGACTAAACATGTTTTGATTAGATGAAAGATAAATAACTACAGAACCCGAGTGTCTCCTAAAAAATTGTTTGTTCCTTCTCCACTTTGGTGTGTAAGCAAGTTGAGATGAATTGAACTATGTAAAGGTCAGCTTATTGTCACGGACTTAGATTTCTTCATGCCTAAGACCGGGCGGTACTCGCTACTTCCCACCAATGTAGATGAAACAACCTTTACCCAATACCAACACTTAAGAGTGTTAGTGAACTAAGAGCACACTCAAGGGAGGGAAATGGAAGCTTTATTGCTCTCTAACAAGAATGCCTACAAGACTTTGAGAGGTCTTGAGTGGTATGAAAATGAGAGGCCTCCCCCTTTTATTGGCCCCCAAGGGTCCCCTTAAGTCCTAAGATCATGCCAAGTGTCTCCCATCTAATGGTTAGGACCTCTCTAGACCCTTTCTGAAGTTATCTTCCACCTCCTCAAGTGGAAGTCTCTAGATTACTCCCTAGACTTCCCTAAGGTCTTCTTTATTCTCCTAGGACCTTCCTCATGTCTCATAGAGCTTTCTCTTATTCTCTAAAGCATTTTGGACTTATCTAGAATGATCTAGATACATATAGCCGAAATCTATGTACATTGCATCGGAAACAATGGTGAGGGTCTTTGAAGCCTCGTTTTGGGCGTGTAGTGACAATCTCCCCCACCTAATTTGGAGGCATCCTCATCGCGCCTTCGTTATGGAATATCTGAATGTGCTCCTTGAACTGCCATAAAGTGTCGGTTCACTCCCAACTCGCATCGTTGTCCAACAAATCATTCCATTTGACTAAGTATTATATATAGGGAGGAATGCCTTGTCTCCGAACAGTTCGACTGAGCAATATATTATCTACCTCCTTTCAAAGGAAGTAGTCATCGCTGTAGGCGCCCACGTTGAGATTCCACGGCTTGGGTCCTCCATGTCCTCATACATGGCTTCAAATAGCTTGCGTGGAAAATTGGATGTCTCTTCAGATGGGCAAGCAGTTGTACCTGGTAGGATACTTCGCTCACCCTCTTCGTGATAGGGAAGGGACTTTCATACCTCCGCACCAATCCCTTGTGCACCTTCCTTGGTGACTTAAATTGTTGGGGTAAGAGCTTCACTAGTACTAAATCCCTAACTTGATAGGCCGCCGTTCTCCTTTTGGCATCTACCCACTTATTCATCTTCTTGGCAGCTTTCTGAAGATAGCTCTTTGCAAACTCCGTCGTTTCCGACCATCCTTATGCAAACTTGTAGGCAGTTGGACTCTTCCTTATATAGCCGGTCATACTGTGCAAGGTGAGAGGTTGCTGTCCCATTGCAGGCTTGAACGGGTTGTGGTGGGTGGACTCAGACCTCTGTAGATCGTAGGAGAATTGAGCCACATCAACTTAGCCCAATCCTTCTGGTTGGTACTCACAAAGTGCCTCAAGTATAGCTCTAGGACCGTTTATCCATCTATTTGCGGATGAAAGCTTGTAGAGAATTGGAGGTTGGAACATAACAGAGAATTGGAGCTTGGCCCAATCCTTCTTGTGAATTGCGGGTCCTGATTGCTCATGGTGCTTCTTGGTATGCCTTAATACTTCACCACATTCTTCATGAATAGGCGTGTTGCTTCTTTTGCTGTGCAATCTGTTAGAGCTATGATGAGTATGTCGTACTTAGAGAATCTATCCACCACTACCATGATGGATCCGCATCCCTCCGACTTTGGTAATGCCGAGATGAAGTCCATTGAGATGCTCTCCCACGACCTTTTTGGAATGGGCATGGGCTTCAATAATCCCCTTGGGTGTTGTTGTTCCACCTTGTCTAATTGACATACAAGACAAGTCCAAACATAGACATCTATATCATCTCTTATCTGAGGCCAGTAGTATGTGGTCTCCAGCAGTGCCAAAGTGCGTCTTTAACCTGGGTGCCCTACCTATCTAGTATCATGACACTCTTTTATTAATTCCTTCCTTAAGTTTCCTCACTTTGGCACATAGATTCGGTCCCCTTTTGTGTAGAGGAGGTCGTCTATCACCCAAAACCGCTTTATTTTTCCTTCCCGGGTTGTCTCCATTAGGCCTTTAGCTACAACATCATGCTCCAAGCCTTTTTTGATCGTAGAAAGTAGAGTCCCTTGTAGCTAGTTTACCGCATCAAGCCACTCTAGCCTTAGTGAGGCCAATTATACCTTTCGACTAAGTGCATCGGCAACTTGGTTGGTTCTCCTAGGCTTGTACTCCATCATAATGTCAAAACTCCGCTAGGAAGTTTTGCCATCTCGCTTGGGATTTAGCTTTTTCTGGCCCTGGAAGTAACTGGTGGCCACATTATTCACCTTGTCCACGAACTGTGATCCTAATAAATGTGCCTCCAAGTCTTTAAGCAATGGACCGCGACTATCATCTTTTTTTCTTGCACCGTGTACCTCCTTTTTACATCATGTAGCTTCCAGCTCTTGTAGGCTATGGGATGCCCCTATTGCATGATCACTCCTCCAATAGTGTAGTTGAAGGCATCTATATGTAACTCATATAGAAACTAATGGTCTGGTAGGCGGAGTACTGGCTCCTCCATGGCTTTCTTCAAGTCATCAAAGGCCTACTGACACTTTTTCGTCCACTACTAACCCGTATTCTTCTTTAGCAAGTCCATCCACAGTGCCACCTTTGTCAAGTGTTCTATGATGAAGCGCCGATAGTAGTTGACCAAGCCTAAGAAAGAGCGCAGCTCGTTCAACTTCGTGGGCACCTACAAATCTTGGATAGCCCTAATCTTTGCCTCACCCATCCATAGTTTCCCCCTTCCAACTTTATGCTCTAGGAAGATCACCTCCTCTTGGGTAAACTTGTATTTTTCCTGCAGTACATGGAAGACTTTCTTTAAGTGATCTACATGCTTCTCCAAGGTATTGCTCTATACCACTCGTGACGCACATGGTCTTGGACTCGTCCCCTTTAACTATACGGATTTGGTAGTACCCTGATCTCGTGTCCAACTTTGAAAAGAACTTTGCACCTCCTAGCTGATTGAACAAGTCAATGGTTAAAGGGATGAGATACTTGTTCTTGATAGTTACTTTATTAAGCACCCAATAGTTGACACACAGCTGTAGGGATCCATTACACTTCCTTTAGAATAACACCGGCTCAACATAAGGGGTTTTTGAAGGCTAGATATACTTGGCATCTAAAAGCTCTTTCAATTACTTCTTTAATTCTTTCAACTCTGGTGGGGTCATTTGATAAGGTGCCTTTGTTGGAGGTTTAGCTCTTGGCTCCTGCTCCATCATATGATTTACCTCTCTTCTAGGTGGTAGCTGGGTGGGCATGATGTTCTCATACTTCAATATTCCCTTTATCTTTTTTGGCGACTCTACAATTTCTTCCTTTTCCTTGGTGGACTCTACCATGGTTGCCAAGTAAGTGGGCTCACCTTTCTTCAAGCCATGAGTGAGCTGTAGGGTGGATAGCATTCTTAAACTTGACTTGGTTTCTATCACCACAGGAACCATGCAAGGCACACTTTCTTCTAGAATGCAAAATGAGTTTACAAAAGGTGTAGGAACAACGTTTACCTTGCTGAGAAATTCTATTTCCAACACCACCTGGAAGTCATCCATAGGAACTATTGAGAGATCTTCTGTGCCTCTCCAAGAGCCGATCCACAGCTCTAATCCATGAGCCGTGCTATGAATCAGTCAGACCTCTGAGTTGAATGCGTTCAGCCACCTGGACTCCTTGGATACTTTTAGTCACAAACGCTTGGCTTCTCCTGCAACAACAAAGTTGTGGGTAGCCCCAATATCCACCATTGTCTTAGTACGTTGCCTATTTATCTCAGGCCCTATATACATGAGTCCTTTGTTTGATGTCTTAGGGGCCTCTTCTTCTTTAAAGCGTTGAGGAGTTATATGGACCCTATCCTGGGCTCTTCTTCTTCCTCTTGCTCCTCATCTATCTTGGCAACTACCACATTGAGGGCCTTTCTCTTATGACATTCTCGGGCTAGCTGCTTACCTCCACAAATGAAACACCCTGAGTCTTGAAGCTTGAACTTTTCCTTAAAGCTCTTTCCACCATGTTCCTCCTCCCTCTTACCTTCTAACGATTGAGGTGGAGCTTCCTTAGTGGAACTGACCTTCTCCCCCCCCCCCACCTTTACTTTAGCCTATCTTAGAGAACTTAGACTTTGAAGTTTTCAGCTTCTTGAATTCCATGAGCTGCTCTGTGATGACCATAACAAGAGCAAGATCTTGGATTCCCTAATGTTGTAGCTCTAACTTAGGCCAATTATGTAACCCATCCATGAAATTGAATAATAGATCCTTCTCCGGCATGTATGGAATCTTGAGCATCAGGGTCAAGAACTCTTTCATGTACTCACACAAGGACCATGTGTGCTTGAGCTACGTTAGACTTTTGTGAGCTAAACATTCTTGGGATAAAATTCCTTATTGATCTCCTTGAAATCATCCCATGTGTCGATGGTGCAGGTGCCCTGCTCTATGTTGGTTTGCTTCCTATGCTACCACATGGTAGTATCCGTGAGGAACATTGCGGTAGTGCATACCTTCTCTTTGTTCTTCTTTGAGCCTAATTGCCTCGTAGTATTGGTCTAATTGTCACAAAAAATAGTTGAGCTCCCTTGCATCCTATGTGCTTGCATATGTTTTAGGGTTAAGAGTCCTTACCCTTGGTGCCTCCCGAACTGTAGTGACCTCAATGACTATTCCTCGCTTCCATATGACCCATTCACCCCTTAGCTCATCGATTTAGGATTCTCCGTCAACTTGGCCTCAAGCTCGTCCTTCTCCTGATGCAAAGTGGCAATCACCTCATTGAGGGTCCCCTGCATTTCTCCTCTGAGGTCTTCGAGCCCCTTCTTGTAGCCTTCTTTTGCAGTCCTCCATTGCCTCAAATTAGTCTTTCATGTTGGGCGTGGCTTCTTCCATACGTGTCATCCGTGCCTCCAAACCACCCTTAGCGTCCTTGGACTCTTCTCACGTCTCCTCTCTTTTCCCTTGGTAGGATTGCCCTCACCCCCTTAGTAAAGGCAATCTCACTTTTAATCGTTGACATGTTCTTTCCTTCCATAGAGTAGGACCTTTGCTTTGATTCCATTTGTCATAGACTTGGATTTCTTCATGCCTAAGACTGTGCGACACTTGCTACTTCCCACTGATGTAGATGAGTTAGCCTTTACCCAATACCCACACTTAGAGTGTTAGTGAACTAAGAACACACTTAATGGAGGGAAATGGAAGCTTTATTGCTCTCTAGTAAGAATTCTTATAAGACTTTGAGAGATCTTGAATGGTTTCTAAATGAGGGGACCTCCCTACCCTTTCTAGAGTTATATTCCACCTCCTCAAGTGGAAGTCTTTAGACCACTCCCTAGACTTTCTTAGGGTCTTCTTTATTCTCCTAGGACCTTCCTCATGTCTCTAGAGCTTTCTTATATACTCTAGTTCATTTTGGACCTATCTAGAGTGATCTAGATACATATAGCAAAAAATTTGTGTTCATTGCATCGAAAACGTTAGTGTGGGTCTTTGAAGCCTAGTTTTGAGTGTGTAGTGACATTATGCTCATGCTTTGTGGTTTACGATAAGAATATTTAGGCTATTGCAACTTGAGACAGGGCTCAACCTAGACCTGAATTTGTTGTAGTGTATTGGTTTATGGAATCATACATGTAAGGGTACATATGTCTAGTATTGCACAAAGGTATACTTGTAAATGCCCCACTCTTGTATTATATTCCTTTTATAATATACAAAGTATGTGAGAGATCTCAATACTCTATCTATAAGTATTCTCCCTCATCTTCATCTTCTTTCTCTTTTACTTGAATCTATAACACAAACACCACCTAAACTTAAAGATTTCCACTTGGTATCAAAGCCAAAGGTCCAACGTTGTTGATTACAATCAAAGCTCCATAGTAAACCTATTGACATCAGCAGGCCAGACGTTGACGTCAATAGTTTGTACAGTGATGTTAGCCATGAAAGCTTGAAAATTGTATCTCTTGGATCGCCTGGTTTAGATGAAGCCTTTGGTCGAAAGTTTGAAGTCATTCGAGTGAGTTTTTGATTTTTGGTGAATTTTTTAGTGATTTTCATCAGATTTTATAGATTTTTGATGTTTCTATAGATTTACTTGAATTGAGCTATTTTTGATCCACGCGATTGGTACCTATTGGATCATTTTTGCACTAGCAATATTTTGGGACAAGTCCCATTAAATTTTGTTGAGTTTTGACAAAGTTATGGTCATTTTCCCATTTCGGGATTGATGCCTAGGGCTCCAACTCGTGTTTTTGGGCTTGGTTCTTTAGTTTTGTGCTATCATATTACCTTTTACTGCTTTCAATCGACTTCCATTGTGTATAGCTATGTGATTTGGTGCCTATGTTGGATTGTGGGGGTCTGCTATGTTTCATATTATGTGCTTAAGCTATATTTAGCCTTTTGAAAGTTGTGGTATGACAATCCTCCTTTATTGTTTTTGAGGTTGTTTTTTGGTGATTGGTGGTTTTTCTTGGTGTGCTGGAAGTGTACAATGCTTGTTTGTTGATCGGTTGGGTTTAACAACAGTGTGTTTGGAATATTTTTAGTTGTTGTCTATCTCTCTTATGGTGATTAGCAGCCTGATGTACTTTTGATCTATGGTGTTACTGGGTTTCTACGACTTTGTATTGGTGTGGATTCTTCAGTTTGTGG
>JAOXJP010121098.1:0-13852 GCA_025762735.1 Platanus orientalis | reverse complement strand
CATATAAGGTAATGGGTTGGGACAGTCAGTCCAGCTGAGACAGGAAGTGGTGACAGAGGCTCGGAGGAACTATAAGATTGAAGCTCTACAATTGACACCTCTAGGTCTAAATGAACCAGCCCAGCATATTTAAGATGATTCTATGATTGCGGTGCACAAAAGAACCTGTATAGAGGAAGATTCGGATGAGGACAATCATGGACCCCCATAGCCGAAACGTCAACACCCATCCAATGCTCTTGATTAGGTACTCATGACTAAACATTATTTTTCAATTCAACAATCCTTTTTACACAAGGCCCAATCCTTTTCATCACCAAAACAGTATGAATATACTCCACCACCCGTGGGTGATGGGTAAGAGAGGTAGATCCTCCCACTATAATATCATATTATCCTCCATCCAGTCCAAAACAAAATCCATAGTTCAGAGGATAAGACATAGTACACTCTTTGAGATCCTAGGACCTGGTCAAACTTCACAATCAACCACCAATTACGAGCTCTCTTCTTTGGTCAACCCTCCACCCATTAATCTCCTAAGGCTCTTTCCAGACTCTTAGACAGTCCAAAGCTTGAATGATGAAAGCATTGCTGCGGGGATAAATGAGACTTTTAGCATGGAACTGCCGAGGATGCGGATCTCCCCTGACAGTTCATCCGTTAAAGGCTTTGGTCTGTCTGCATGATCTGCATATTATTTTTTTTATCTTAAACAAAAAGTAACTGTAATTGGCTCCATAGAAAACTTCACTTCTCCAAGTACAAGAAATTTCATGGAGTTAATGTCAAAGGTCTCTCTGGTGGTTTGTGTTTAATTTGGAATACATAAATTTACTTTCAAGTTGTCGAGTCCACATCACACTAGATATCTATTACAATTGACAAGGGGCGACACCAGAATCCTTGGATGTGTTTTTTTTTTTTGTTCATGGGGAACCTCAAATTTCTCTTAGGAGTGAATCATGGGAACAATGTCTTAATTATGTGAGAGATTGTGAAGATTACCAATGCTCTGCATGGGAGATTGGAACTGTCTATGGAACAATAAAGACAAAATAGGAGGAGGGATTATAACCTAGAGAGATCTAATTTTGGGCCGCTATACCTGTCTATTCTTGATCAGGTCCACCTAATGGATCTTGGTTGTAAAGGACCTTACTATACCTGGTCAAATGGTTAATTCGGTAATGGTTGAATATGTGAACAACTAGATAGAGGAGCCACAAATGCATCCTAGTGGTTACTGTTTCTTGAAGCAATTATAGAAAATATCACAGAATATTCCTCAAATCACTTGTCTATCCTTCTTTATACAAATAAATCCCGATCTAATTGGCATCCCCGCCCATTTCGGTTTGAATGGTTTTGGACCTAATATGATCAATGCGAAAACATAATCCAACAGACATGGACAATTCCCACAACCTGCAGTCAATAGTGAGGTGCCTCAAAAACTTAAAAACCTAATTTCATCTTTGAAACTTTAGAACAAAAATTCGATGGGTAATGTTTGGAATAATATCAGGTGCCTTAATGCAAAAATCAAACAAATCCATAAGTGGCCTCATACCTTAAAAAGGGAGCAATTAATATCAGTTGTCTTCTCATCTTGACTCTACCTTAAAAGATGAAGAGATCATGTGAGTTCAAAAAATCTAGAATTCAATGGCTTCAACATGGTGACAAAAATACAAAAAATTTTCATTTGTCCACAGTCATCCGAAGACAAAAGAATCGAATTTCTTGTATAAAAGCGGACAATGGTAACTGAGTATTAAATGAAAATCAAGTAAAGGAAGTTTTGAGAGACCGCTTCAACTCCCTATTCCAATCTTCCGCTCCCTAAGTGGATGATATGACTCACATAACAAGGAACATCAGTTCAAGACTAACTCAGGAACAAATAAGGGCCCTAGATGCTAATTTCTCTGATCAAGAAATCAAAGATGCTGTATTTGGAATGGGTGCTACTAAGGCTCCAGGTCCAGATGGATTCCCAGTCGGGTTCCATTAGTTATATTGAGATATCATTGGCTAAGATGTTCTGTAATATGTCTGGCAAATTCTCAATGGGGAGAAACAAATTAAAGAAATAAATCAAACGTTTATAGTCTTCATTCCGAAGCAGGCTAATCCGGAGACCCCACATCACTATAGGCCGATCAATCTTTGTAATGTCAATTACAAAATCATTGCTAAAGTCTTAGCTAATAGACTAAAAAATGTCATAAATGATTTAATTTCCTCACATCAATCGGCCTTCAAAGCTGAAAGATCCATAGAGAATAATATCTTGATAACTCATGAACTTCTGCATCACATGTGAACTCACCATTCCAAATCTCAGTTCATGGCAATCAAAATGGATCTGAGTAAAGCCTATGACCGAGTGCAGTGGAGTTTCTTGATTAGAGTAATGGGGTCAATGGGCTTTAACCAAAAATGGTAGGATTGGATTAGGCAATGTGTCTCAACACCATCATTCCAAATTTTTCTTAATGGTAGCCCAGGATTATCTTTTCAAGCATCTCGAGGTCTTCGTCAGGGGACCCTCTTTCTCCCTTTCATTTTCTTCTATGCATGGAAGGGTTCTCAACATCTATGGTCCACATAGAAATGAATAATAAATTGTAAGGTATCCAAATCCAACACAGAAGTCCAATGATTTCTCATTTGTTATTCACTGACGATTACTATATATTCTCTAAAGCATCTGTCGACAATGCCCAAGCCACTATGAATACCTTGGTTAAATTTCAAGATGCATCAGGCCAATTTGCCAACCTATCTAAATCAAACATTATTTTTTGTCGCAATACTCGGCCTGATACATAGAAAGAGATAGGTAATATTTTGGGTATGAGAATAGCCAGTAATCCAGGTAAATACTTGGGCCTCTCATCTCACATTAGCAAGAATAAAATTCAACTTTTCAATTAAATTGCTAACTCCGCTTCTTCCAAAATTCAGTCTTAGAAATCCTAGTTCCTGTCACAAGCTAGGAAAGAGGTACTCCTGAAATCTGTTGTGGCCGCCTTTCCGTCATATGCTATGTCATGTTTTCTGATCCCTAAACTCATATGTAAAAAAATCAATAGTTTACAAAAATATTTCTGGTGGGGTCAAAAAATAACGAGAGATGGATTAACTAAGTAAAGTGGGAAACTATTAAGCAATCGAAAAAGGATGGAGGTATGGGATTCAAGGACCTTCACATAGTAAATAGAGCTCTCCTATCTAAACAATGTTGGTGGCTAATTTCTTATCCCAACTCCCTCTAGGGTCAATTAATAAAATCTATTTACTTTCCATCAAATCACATTTTGGACTTTCGAGTAAAAAAGAATGGATTATTGGGTTGGAGAAATATCCTCCAAGGTAGGGAGGTTCTAAAATAAGGATGCATATGGGTTATTGGTGATGGTAATCAAGTCTCAATATGGGGAGATAAATGGCTTCCAAATTTTTTCAATGGATTTCTTTTATCTACTCCCTCCCCTTCAATTTCAAAGCTAAAGGTTAAAGATATCATTGATCCGGCATCCATGACTTAGAATCTTTCGCCCATCATTGAGATCATTTCTAAGGATGAAGCTCGAGCCATTCTAGAAATGGATCAAGTGATTTGGAAACATTCTAGAAATGGAGCTTTAACTATCAAATTAGCTTACTGCTTTTTAGCAAATCCGTCCATTGTACATCCAAGTCTAGTTCCCTCCCTTGGAAGAGAATTTGGAGCCTCCCAATCACAAAAAAAAAAAAAAAAAAATTAAGTCTTCTTATGGAAAGCGTCTCATGAAGCTTTAGCTGTCAACAAAGCTATCCATAGTCGCCTTCCTTCTAAACCCCCGACATGCCCTACGTGTAATACTTACGAGGAATCAGTTCTACATTGTTTTGTTCAATGTCAACACGTCAAAGCCATTTGGAACAAAGTCATGGGCCATCTTCCAAATTCTAATAGCCAACATCCTTCATTCTGCAGTTGGCTATTCCACTGGATGGCTTATCTTTGGTCTGATAAGATATCTAAGGGCAATGCCTCACTATATTATCATGTCTTCTGTGGTGCATCTAGATTCAACAGAATAACCTTGTGTTCAACAGGAAGCCTTTTAACTACTTTCATTTTGTGGTTTTCTTTCCACAGGTTATTCTTAGACCTAGGCCAAGGTAGGCCACCAACTAATTCCACTTATCATTCATTTTTGCACCCTCAGGGGTTTTTTGGTTTGAATTAGCCAACAGATGATTGGACTATGATCACAATGGATGCTATGATTCCTCTAAATGGCTTAGGGTCAGTAGTTACAACAATGGCTCGTGACCAATCCAGCAGGTGGCTTGGATTTGGAAGAGCTAAGACCTTTCAGAAGACTCTTGTAGAAGCGGAAATGGAGGCAGTAAAGCTGAGCCTTCAGTTGGCAAATCAAGTTTAAGCATGAAAAGCCATCATTCTCTCGAATGCGGCCCAAGTAGTTAACATTTTGCAGGGGCCATTTATATCGTGTTTGTGGACTATCAAACACCTTTTTGTGGAATGCAAAGCCCGACTTAGTTCTATGCTGGATGTTCATGTAACTCATATCAATAGAGCTCTTAATATGGAGGCTCATATTTTAGCCCAGCGGGCTATTTCTAATGTTAATATGGATGTAGGTTGTATTAGATAGTCTCTTCCTCCTTCCAGTTAGTTTATAAATCCTTCTTTCTTACCAAAAAAAAAAAACATGGGGATTTTGTCTTTTGTGGCTTTTTATTCATGCTACAAAAAGCTACAAAAAAACCACATCATAGCTGATCTTGGGGCAAATGACAAGGTTAAACTCATCATTTTATAATGAAAACAAATGTAGTGTCTAGGATTTTGTATGTCCTATTGTGTTATGGACACAAAGACTGACACATCGTAGTTTTTGAATTTGGTGCCCTTTTTAAATAAGGAGCAAATATTCATTAGAATTTTTTTTTACAATTTTAACCCTATATATTCCATTTTATGAGTACCTATTTTTTTCATTTGAAACTGAATTTACAGTTTTAACCCTATGCACTAAGCCTTTGTGTCCAAAACATGGTAGGACATACAACATCCAAGACACTAGTTACATTTGCTCCCTTTTATAACTATCAAAAAATTTGCTAATGAGGGTTTATTTGCAACTTATGCTCTTTACATTTTTTTTTTTTTTTTTGTGATTTAAAGTAAAATGCCTAAAAGCCATTGGCAACCTAATATATGTATGGTGAGTATCTTGAAATATGTCTTTACCTATAGGCCTTAGGCTAACCTACTTTGTAACATAATACAAAACGAATGTTTGGTGATGAAAAAGTGTTTTTGAGTCTCTATGAGTAATTACAAACTAGCACTTGGTGTGTTGAGGTCAAAAACATCAAGAAAAATGCTCAAATGAAAGAAAAAAAAGGTGTCAAAAAAAAAACCAAATTTAAAAACACTATCACATGTCAATATATGACACTTCTAGAGGTTTTTTTCATCGTAGACAATCATTCTCCAACATAACAACATGGCCTATACCATACTTGCTAAAGAAGAGGGGGTCAGAAAATTATTTTCAATGACTTACCTACGAACCCATTGTTAGGATCGTTTTACCTTCTTCTTTATAGAAGAAATGAGATGTAATAAGATCAACAAGAAAAATGAAGAAAAAAATCATGCACAACATAAGATTTACGTGGAAAACCCCAGTTTGGGGAAAAAAACACTAGGCCATAGAGAAATCTTTCCCTATCAGGAAGAAAACTTATCCAAAGACGATTTACAATTTTTTAGAACCTCTCTCTCTCTCTCTCTCTCTCTCTCTCTCTATGCACACAACCCTAGAACAAAAACATATAAATACCCCAAAACCATAATACATATGCAGATACAGTTTGGATTCAATCTAATTCATAAAAACAGATTTAAAAATTTTCACATTCGGGTTTTTTTTTTCGGGTTATAACCAGGTTAGATTTCGAGTTGAATTCCCGATGTTAACCCAACAAATCAAACTTTACACACTACACTCATACCTTGGGTAAAGAGGTTATGCTTTTGCCTAAATTAATTCATACATCTCATTAGGTGCCACATACCATTGTTCATTAGATGCTTGTTTTCTATTGCTTCCATGTACCACTCTATGTATAAAAAAGAAAGAAAAAAAAAAACAAAATAATGCAGTGAAATAACTGTGTTTTCATCCACAATTACTTTGGGGTACTCCATTATGTTTTTACCATCATCAAAAAACTCCTCTACCCCTCGATGAGAACTATTTTAGATGCCCTTGTTATTTGGAATACTTCTTTAGGGGAAGAAAATGTTATGTTTGGATGGTGTCAATACGTGGAAGAAAATGAGCGGGGTTAGACAAAATTTCAAATTCCCACTCATTTTCTTCCATGTGTTATTCCTTGGTATCTAAGACATCATCCTGGATAGAACATTTGCTCCCTTCTCTAGGTGCTTATATAAGACAGAAGACAACTACATAGCGGTTTGGATCCTGTCCTGTCTACTTATGTCTTGTTATGACCTGTGCACAACCAAAGTGCACGGTTTGACATAAACAAATGGTTATGCATAGGTTGTGCACATCTTTTTATGCCAAACCATGCACTTAGGTTCTGGACAGGTCCTAACAGGACATAAGTAGGCATGATAGGATTTAAACTAGCTACATAGTTATCTTTCATTGTTACAAGCATTTCTTTAAATGCATAACCCATCCGACTCAAACTTCACAGTATTTGATTGAGGTAGGAGTTTCTCTTTGGTTTCGTAAACTTTTGTTTGAATAGGATACCAAATCTTACCATGCCAACTCCAGAGCCATCCAACTCTTTGACCTAGATTGTTGGGTTTTGACAAGTCTTTTGCCAAAATGAAACTTCTACATTGAGTTGGTTTCCTTCTCCAACTAGGTGAGTGAAAATGTGTAGGTGTTTTTTCGAAAGTCATAAAAGACTAGAATCTCTATTTAATACGAGACTAACTTGCAGTAAAAAATATTTTTTTATCACGGGGTTTCTTAGAGTTCCTCCTAGGATTTTGAGAGAAAGTGAAAAAACATGGTCTTTCGGAGTTATGTAAAAATGTGAGAAATGGGTCTTTTACAAGGTTTATAGAAATTATGGAGAAAGGTGTAACAGGGTTAAAGGCTTGGGTTCTAGAGTGAGAGATTGAACATTAAAACTTTGTTCATCTTTTACTTTTATCATATAGTGAAAAACGGATATCCTGTGTACCGGTTTGGATCATGTCCGGCCACCTTATGACCTGTCTAGCCTAATAGGTCAACACATCATGGAAAAAATGAGACTCATGCCTCCTTTTTTTAGTGACGTGTTGACCTATTAGGCCAGACAGGTCTTAACAGGTCATAAGGAGGCTAGATAGGATCCTTTCTGTCTATGGACATAAGTATATTGACAGAACCATGTAAAATCCTCGTCTTGTGTGTGATTATTGATTTGTTTTCTATTGTTTTATTTTTATTGTATAAATCATAAGTGATTTAAGCACATAGCTCATCACATGAAATATCACAGTTGTTTCTGCTATGCGGCTATGCCAAAACAATATTGTTCACACCAACCCGAGACTATACTTGTGTACCTCACACCACTATCCTCAGTGCATTACATTGTTGCCTGATATGGAATGGACTTTTGTATCATGTTGGATTCCGCACTAGGGATCATGCCACACACAAATTATATTGTCCAATAGTTTTAAGAAGTTTCAATCCATATTAGGCAAGAATTAATGAGTTTTCCATTATTATTTTGTCTTATAAACATTTATTGCAACCTTTCATACTCATTGAATATGATGATTGAATGATGGTAGGAAGAAGGTCCTATCACATGTGTAAGAATATTAAACATGCACCCATTTGTTTTTTAGGCTAAACATCATTTATTGCTTGTTATATTTGTTTGAATATTACAATTATCCTAATTCCTATAACATGCATATGCACAGATTTTTATTCTCTCTACACCCATAAAAAAGAAAAAAAAGGGGAACTTGCAACATGAGAATAGTGTGATGTGCAATGAGTGTAATCTTTTGAAGACCTACTTAGGATTCCACGGCATCGAGGATGAAGAAAAAATGATGATTTTGAATGAAACATGTACTCAAGTCCTGAAGATTGATTCTATAACAAAAGGTAGAATAGAAGACGGTGGCCACTAATTTGGAGTATACTAAGGCAACATACATTTAATCCCCATCCAATGTATGGTAGATATCCTACTTTATAGTCGGACACACCATTTGTGTAGAATATGGGACCCAATGTAATGCAAGGATCTATTATGTATATTGTTATTACACTTATTAATTACACCAGATCGTCTCTAGCTCGGATGTGTCTAGCGCCCATCAAACAACAATTTTGTGTTGACACGTGGTATAAAAGTGTTTTGTATCCTTAAACCCACGGTAAAATAAATTCTTTTCACTTTTTCTTCATCTCGTGTCAGCACATAAATAAATGTTGTTTGATCGACAGATCGAGGCTGGAGACAATCCAGGCTGCAATTAGTTGCATGTCAGTTTAGATCTGGTGTTGAACTACATTAACATGTTGTGATTGTCTACAACATGATGCATGCATCTTTAAGGATTGGAATTTGAAAGTTGTTGATTCCATTAGTCGTTCGGGAGGCCTCGTGATTCTTTGGAAAAAGGATATTGATGTAAAAGTCACTGATATGACTCCTTATTATATTTCTGCGAGGATTAAGGATAAAGAGATTAAATGTATCTGGAGAGGTCTTTTTGTCTATGGTGAACCTAATAAAGAGCTTAAAAATGAATTGTATGACCTAATCATCAACAAAACCAAGCAAGTCTCAAGTCCTTTGTTTTGCATTGGAGACTGAAATTGCATATGGAATAACAAGGATAAGTTGGGGGGTCGTAGGATTCCAAGAACTTGTATTAGAAAAACTCACCATATTTTGGATGAGGGTAACTTAATAGAGTTGGATCATTGTGGACCACATTTCACCTGGGTCCACAAACAAAGTGGTGACCATCACATTAAGGAAAGATTGGATCAAGTTATCTATAATGAAGCATGGAAATTCCTTTATCCGAAAGTAATCATAGAGCACATTGAGTTGGTTTGGACCTCTAGGGACCCTAGTTTTGACCTACAAAAGGTTAAGGGTAGATTAAATACTCTCCCCCCTACTCTTTGCCATTGGAATAAAAGAGTCTTTGGTAACATTGATAGGAATATTGAGGAAGCTAAGAGCAATTTGAAAATTTTGCACAACTGTAAACTTGATGAGGCTATATTGAAGGCAATTATGGATGAGGAATCTAATTTGGATGATTGGTTGAAGAAGAATGAAATTAGGTGGGCCTAGAAGTCTAGGGTAAATTGGTTTAAGTGGGGAGATAGGAACTTAAAAAAATTTCACCTTTCTACAATTGCTAGAAGAGCTCGTAATAGGATCCTCACTATTAAAAATGACCAAGGAGAATGGATTCACGGTCAAAATGATATCCATAATGTGGCGGAGGGTTATTTTTCTAATTTATTTAAATCAAACAACCCTACATCACATCAAATTCACAAGGTTATCAAAAATTCCTATTTTTTCCTATCGGAGGATTCCAAGGCCCTATTGGTTAGAGAGTTTTGTGATGATGAGATAAAAAAAACTGTGTTCCAAATGGGAAAGCTTAAGGCCCTGAGTCCAGATGGGTTCCAGGCTGTGTTTTTTCAAGAATATTGGGATTTTGTTGGGACCGATTTTATCAGGGCGGTTAAAGAGTTCTTTAATTGAGCTTTCCCACTTAACTTAATAAATTAAACGTTCATAGCTCTTATCCCAAAAATGAAAGTTCCTGAAGCCATCTCGGATTTTAGGTCTATTAGTCTTTGCAATGCTTTTTACAAGATTATATCTAAAACTAATGGCCAACCGTATGAATGAAGTTTTTTTAGATATCATTTCCCCTCACCAGAGTGATTTTGTCAAGGGGCGTCAAATTTCAAACAATATTTTAATTGCTCATGAAGTCCACTGATTCCTTAAAAAGGATAAGTCTAATTCTCATCATATGGCAATCAAACTTGATATGAGCAAAGCATATAATAGAGTATGACCAATGATTCTTGTTATGATGGAAAAAGTGGGCTTTAATGAAAAGTGGAGAGGGTGGGTTAAAGAGTGTATGGGTTCTATCTCTTACAAAGCTTTAATCAATGGCTCCCTTGGTAATTTGATCTCCCCTTCTAGAGGTCTTAGGTAAGGAGACCCCCTCTCCCCTTTACTTTTCCTTCTTTGTGCGGAGGGCCTTTCTACTTCCCTGGTGAGTCTTGAGAGAACAAAGACGATTTCTGGTATTAAAATTAATCGGGCCTATTCGACAATTTCCCATATATTATTTGCAAATGATTGCTATATTTTCTTCAAAGTCTCTCCCCTTCAAGTCAATGCTATAAAGGATTGTCTCCTTCATTTTGGTGAGGCCTTAGGTTAAGCTATTAATCATGAAAAATCAGAAGTTATATTTAGCCAAAATACCCCTAGACAATTTAAAGAATTATTTTAGGTAATCTAGGGATTAAACAAACTCAAAATCTAGGTTCGTATCTGGGTCTCCCGTCCTCTATTGGTAAGGATAAAATATCCTTATTCTTCTACATTGAAGATAGGATGAGACTAAAAGTACAAGGATGGAAAGGTAAACTATTATCCCAGGCCAGTAAAGAAGTCCTTCTCAAGTCTGTAGTGGTTGCTATCCCAACTTATGCTATGTTTTGCTTCCTCCTTCCCAAAACAATTTATAATTCAATCAAATCTATCCAAAGAGGGTTCTGGTAGAGAAGTGGGGAAAATGACAAAAAGATTAATTGGATTGCTTGGGATAAACTTCTGAATAGTAAAAGAGATGAGGGCCTGGATTTCCGTGATCTTCATAACTTTAATTTCACTCTCTTGGCTAAGCAAGCTCGGAGAATTCTTCACAACCCAAATAGCTTATGGGTTAAAATCTTTAAAGCCATTTACTTTCCTAGAGGTTCCTTTCTTTTAATTAGATGTCAGAACAATTATTTTTGGGCTTGGAAAAATATCTTAAGGGGAAGGGACCTGCTGATTAAAGGATTGATGTGAAATGTGGGGGATGGGAGAATGATTGATATTTGGTATGATCCTTAGCTTCCTAATGCTCATAATTTTAGACTTATTTTGAATTCTCAAGAACCTCCCCAGGTTCATAAAGTCCACAAACTTATTGATCAGGATACAAGATCTTAGAACCTCTCCCATATTTGTAATTCGATTTCTCCCATGGAGCTTGATCTTATTATGAGAATTCCAATTCCCCAAATTCCCACATCTGGCAAGCTCATTTGGAAGCCAGACAAAACAGGTTGTTTTTTTGTTAAGTACGCATACTTCTTATCTATAGATCAAACCCCTCAAACTATTAATGATTTTAACTCTCACCCCAGGCCCCTTCCACCTCTAATCCATTTCCTTGGAATATCATATGGTATCTTAATATCCCCCCAAAAGTCAAACATTTTATTTGGCGTGCTTGTAAAAAGACTCTCCCTGTGAAAGATAATCTTATCCAAAGGAAGATCTCTGTTATCAATCTCTAGCCTTTATGCAAAGAGGCTAAAGAGACTACCTTGCATTGCCTTGTTTCGTGTAGAGTGGTCGCCCCGGTTTGGTTCGTCTCCCCCCTTTGTCTTAGAATTAGTTTAGTTTCCCTCTCAAATCGTTCTTTTTTGGATTGGATCATCAGATGGTTTAATTTGTCAAACTCAACCAAACATGAGCATAATGACATTCTTTGTATGGTTCTTATTTTTGCTTAGTCTATTTGAAAGGCTCGAAAAAAGATAGTCTTTGAAATTTTTTTATTTAATATGTCTAATGCATGCTCTGCTACTTCCAAGTTACTCAACGAGACCCTTATCACAGACTAGTCCTTTTTGTACCCAGATGATCGGAGTGCGAATTTTTGTTGGAGACCTCCAGAGTTGGACGTGGTTAAAGTTAATTTTGAGGCTGCTTTCTGTGATTCCTTTCATACTTTCAACGCAGGTGTGGTGATCCGGGATTAGAGGGGAACTTTTATTCATGCTTCTAGAGAGGGCGGCCATGTGGATTCGGCCCTCGTTGCAGAGTGCTTGGCTGCTCGTTTGGCATTTACTTTTGCCCACCAGCTGGGTTTTAACAGTTTGATTTTGGAGGGGGATTCCTGACTTGTTATCTCTCTTCTCCTTGATCATTCGGGAGGGATCCCATGGGCCATTCATGGTCTAATCCTTGACTGTTAGCTATATGCAATCTTTTTTCTTTGTTTTCGTGTCGTCATGTTAAGAGATGTGCGAATGCTGTAGCAGACTCTATCACAAAAAGTGGTTTGGGGTCTACTAACCGGATGGACTGGTCTATGGTTCCTCTGGGGTGGCTAGAATCCAAGCTCCTTTATGATGTAACTATTTTTTAGCAGTCTCATTTATCTTAATAGATATATTTTCCTTTGGTATCAAAAAAAAAAAAAAAATTGGTTGGGTTTTATAATTTTTTGCCACATGTCTCATTGCAGCACGTTAACTTATTTTAGCTACGATGAGGATCATCAGTCTTACACATTGCACCCAAGTTGGAATACTCTACCAAAGCTTCACTGGTGACTTTTGCACTAAACCAATCACAATGCACCCTAAGGATTTGGTAGGACCACCTTAGGTCACCCTAAGGTAGGTCTGACATTAGGGGCCAACACATCAGCGTCAAAAAGTAAAAAAGCATCCCCAAAACGTGTAAATCACTTTTTCGGCACTGATGTGTTGGCCTTAATATCGTCTTATCTTAGGATGACTTTAGGAGTCCTACCAAATCCCACCTCATACATAGTAACCCAATCCCTCTTGCAAGGACGCGTTTCACATTGATTAGTTCAGTAGGGAAACTCTGTTGAAGTTTCATCGCAACTTCCTTTGTCTGGGGTGCAAGTTGATAAAGCTCGTACACAAGTTTCATGGTTTGTCTTCTTGAGTTGTCATTTCATCTACAGGTGTTCCATGTTCCAAGTTCCAAGTTCCAAGCATCTTTGTATATAGGCTTCTACTCTCCTAGCTAGGCTACTTCTCAGATTTAAGAAATCGCTTGAAAATCTCCATAAAATTTTGGTCCATTAGATCTTTTTGTAGCTCTCTATGCACCAAATAGGTGATTACAAGCTTCAGGGACTAAAAAAACATATTCAGTTTCTTTTATCTATTTGCTTTGTTTCTTATGGCGAGGAGGAGGATGGTTTGTTCCCTAATTATGGGTTCTACTTATAATTATCTTAGCCTTGATCCTGATCTTGGAAGTCAAGAGAGACCTAATCGCTACAAGTTATGTGCCACAAGTTTACGCCCCAATTAAGAAAGAGTACAAAACTTCAAAAGGAAAGAAGTGTTAACGTTTTCATTTCTAATTTTATTGCTGTCAAACACTACCTGACGAATTAACCACGAAGCATGTGGAGTAGGGTTGGGAACAAACGTTATCCTCTGTCTCACTTTTGCGACGTGATGCGTCCGTTCACAGTGCAGCTCCCCATCTCCATCTTAGAGTGATCTTAGTGGGCCTTAGGCATACAAATATCTGATTATTATCCATATTCGGTTCATATACATGTTCGCTGGCTTAAAGGTGAATATGAACTCATGTATATCTGATTTGAGGAAATATTCGTGTGTGTGTGTGTGTGTGTGTTTAATATCTACAACAACAACAACAACAACAAACAGCCTTATCCCAACTATTTGGGGTCGGCTACATGAATCCTGTTACGCCA
>JAOXJP010121087.1:1775-13852 GCA_025762735.1 Platanus orientalis | reverse complement strand
GCCCAAAACCTTTTAGCTAGGTCTTTACTAGAGATCATAATAGTTGTCATGTCTTGTAAAGTCATATTCTTCCTTTCGGCAACCCTATTTCATTGGGATGTTTTAGATGTAGAGAATTCGTGTTTAATTCCACATTCATTACAAAATTTCCAAATTTATTATTTTCAAATTCTACTCAATGATCACTTTGAATTCTATTTATAGTGAGTTCTCTTTCCGTTTGCAATCTAATGCAAATAATTTTTTAACTCATCAAATGCTTCGGATTTCTCTCTTAGAAATGATAACCATGTGTATCTAGAGAAATCATCCACCATGATTATAAAGTACCTTTTGCCACCAAAGCTTTTGGTTCTAGTCGGTCCCGTTAAATCCATTTGGATTAGATCTAGTGGTCTAGTGGTTCCTATGTCAGTCCAATTTTTATGAGATGCTCTTATTTGCTTTTTAAGTTGGCAACCACTGCATATCTGGTTTTCTTGTCTATGAAACTTGGGTTTCCAAGAACTAAGTGTAACACCCCGCATTATACTTAAAGGGTAAAAAGGTAATTTGACACATGTGAGTGTAAAATTTTAATTTAACATATTTATACAGACCTTAGAGTGGTTTAGGAATCCATTGGACCAAGCTTGAAGTGTAGAGCTCAAGTTCGACCTCAAACTCGTCAAGTCCTAAAGTTGTCCTAAGAGCATATTTAGGATAAATTTGTAGGCAAACCTATACCAACCTTGATATAATTTGAGGTCAAAACATACATGTTTGAAAATATATATGAGTCTACTTTCTAAGGCATCAAACGGTGTATAATTCTAAGATTCATAGAAGAATTTGTCAATTCTCTCATAAGGTGTCTATGTTGACAGGCCTGTGTAATTGGGGTAACTACTCGGGCCCACTGACACAAATACCAAATTATCTAGGGTATGAGCTATACCTTTTTAGAAAGGTATTAGAGTCTAGTTTCCAACCCAATAAGCGTTTTGTAAAAATGAGTTTTGTAGAGAAGGTTATAGTCGATTTACCGAAGCATGTCTGTGTAGGATTTTTCTAGGAGAATCGAAGTCAATCATGGATCGCGTGATCGATCATGGATCTCGTGATCAATCATGAAATCATGATTTTGGCCTGATCGATCACAACATGCCTAGAAGTGCTAAAAACGCTCAAAAAATACATTTTTGTGTCATTCATGACGTGGTTTGCCCCCATTTAACCCCCACACATGTGGGATCTCGTCTTGGATAAATTATAACACTTCTAAACCCCCATTTAGGTCATTTAGAATAAAAAGAGTAAAGGTTTGGGGGATTAGAGAAGCTTGTGAGAGGAAGAGGAGGATTTTTCTCCAATTTGATAAGTTTCATTCCCAACTTTGAAAATCCACTAGATGAGCTCATTTTTCTCATAGATTTTCATTCTCTACCTAGTTAACACTCTTTCTACACTATTTTATAAAAGATAGAAGCAAAGAAAATGAGGTTTTGAAGGGTTAGAGAGCTTGAACAAGCAAGAAGGAAAAAATAGTGAGTGTTCATACATGATGCACTACTCCCCTTGTTTCCTCTATTGTTTCTTCATGGTTATTCATCTATTTGGCTGGTATTTTAGTTTCTTCATCACTTAATTGTTAACCTATGAGGTTTTGGTGAGTTCACACTATTTTATTTCTAGATCTATGATATTTTTGTGAGTTTCCATATATGGAGAGCTACTCCTTTGATTTCTTGTTCTCTTGTTTATTTGTAATGTTTCGTTTGGTTAAGATATATGTTTCTCATTCATTCCTATTGCCTTATCTTTGAAGTTTATTAAATTTTCTTCATCCAAAACACTAAATCCATGGAGGATTAGTGAGTTCTTAAGTTTATTATGTTATTTCTCTGTTTTGCTACATTTTCCTCCATTTTGATTGTCATTTTGGGTGAGAGTATAGTTTCTTCACCATTTCTTGCTAGATCTATGTATGTTTGATGATTCTAATGATTCCATGGAGTGATTTCTTTCATTAAATTTCAGTAGAAATCCTTGTTTATAGGAAATTCTGAATTCTATATGGTTATCACTAGATTTATTCATATTTGTGTATGTTTCATGTAAGATTTACTCATTTCTTTGCTCTATCACGATTGGTTCATTGAAATCCTAAGTTTATCTCCATGATTGTTTATAAGGAGGTTGGATTCTTGTGAAATTTTAAAAGGAAAAATGATTACTATTTTTTATACTTGAAGTTTACCTTAGTTTCCCTGTACTTGATATTTCAAATCAAATCATCATTGGTAGTTGGTAGTCTCTTCTTAATTTAATTAGCTCTAAACTTTGTTGCTTATTCTATTTCACATGATAGTTAACCAATAATGTTTCTACCATCCTTTTAACTTGATTGTCTCCACTTCTACTTGATTCGATGAACTCCATGTTAGTATCATTGCATTCACATGACTTGTTTAGGACTTTTATGCTATTATTGAAAGTCCATAAATGATCCTAGAGGGGGATGAATAGGATAGTTTAATTTTTTGATTCCCTTGATTAATTCTAAAACCATTTTTCTTAATTTACTTAATCTTAATATTTATTGGCAGCGGAAGTCTTTCGATTAGTAAATTACTTATGTATGAACTAATCATTGACCACGAGGCTCTGCCATACACAATAGTGTTACCTATAGCAGAGTGGGAGCAGGATTGTTAAGTTCCTTATGATTATTTGGTTTAGCCTTTTTAATCGTAAGTGTTAACGTGCACAATTGTAATGAATAGAATAATTATAAATGAATTGCTTGAAAAAAATAAATGCAAGTAGTCAAGACAATCAACAAGCACAAAACACAAAGAATTTATAGTGGTTCGGTATAACAGCCTGTTGATGTATATTGTCAATTCTATATTCTATAAAATACATAGAGTGGTAGACTAGGCATGGCATGAGCACATTGCATATCTTGATTCATGTTGTAATCATCATAGTGGTTGGTTCCCAAGATGGAAGATGAGCTCCAATCACTTTAAACCCGAGGATGATCCGTTCCCAAAGCTATCAAGGTTCAAAAGCTTAAAGACTCGAGACTCATCAAGCTCAAGAAAGGTTTGTAAAGATATTTAATATGTTAGATATAGGTTATAAATTTTAAAAGACCTTCACATAACCGCATGAACCAATGAAAGCCACCTACATACGACTCCAAGTGAGTGGGAGTAGGTTCTAGGCAAAATGGTAGAAAAATAGGGGAATCGGATCAATCCGGAGGGGGTTAGATCAATCCGCACTTAGCGGATCGATCTGCTACTTACCGGATCGATCCGGTAAAGCGCGAATGTCTCAGACTAAGACACCGGATCAATCTAGGGATGCCGGAGCTATCCAAGCAGATCAATCCGATATAGCCAGATCGATCCGCAATCGCAGAAATTCAAAAAATATAACAGATCAATGTCTGCGATTTTTTGACCGTTGGGATAGATGCCATATCAAGGGTGCACAACTGTACTCGTCACTTATAAATAAGTAAGAAGCTCTAATGTGCTCTCCAACACACTAGAACACACACAAAATCAAGGAGAAGAATTCTTTGACAGAGAGCAAGGCATCTTACACCTCCCAATAGCCAAAGGCTCACTTCTATGAGCATTGATTGAAAATTAAGAGCCTTTGAGTGCTTCCCAACACTCTATATAGTAAGAACAAGAAGAGGGAAGCAAAAAGAATAATTTATTCACAAGTAAACCCTTGTGTGAAGCTCCAAGAAGCAAGGAGGCATTCTTGGAAGCTTGGTGGAGATCATTAGCACATTAGCTCAACACAAGAGCAACCACCTACATGAGCATCAAGTAATACATCAACCTTGTGAGGTAAATTGTATTGATTTGTATTGATTTAAGTGTTATCTTTGAGACCATATCACTACCGCCAAAGACACCGGTAGTGTAGACTTTAACACCTACTGGAGACACCGGGTGTAGACCTCAGCACTACCGCCAGAGACACCGGTAATGTAGACCAACACCTGCCGGAGACACTAGATATAGACCTCTCCCGCTAGAGACACCGGGAGTAGAGCTTGCTATGCAAGTAGATAGGTTTTTGTAATTTTAACTTTGATTGTAATGCAATTCAATCTAAATAAAATTTAGTAGCTCAGTTGGGAGCTTTGAAAGTGGATGTAGGCCCGAGTGTCAAACCACTATAAACATTGTGTTGTGTGTATGATTATGGTGTGTGAATTGTCTCTTCTCTTGATATCTACATGGCATGCACAACATATTTTATATGATCTTTCAAAATTGCTATTAAGTGAGACATAAAGTAATTAAAAGACTAATATCATAAATTGCCATTGCATTGTACTTAAATCTATAATAATTAAAGCATATTTGTAAGTGCATTAAAATTCCAAGTATTCTAACAAGAATCTTAAATTGGAATTTTAATTGGGGCTAAATTAAAAAGAATTTTTAGACATCCTATTTACCTCCCTCTAGGATAAAATCGGACTGTCATGGCCTATGTCCACTTTCAAAACTCACAACCAACTTATATAATTTTATTAAGATTGAAACAATATAATCAAGGCCAAAATTAAATAAAATCCTAGTTACTTACAATGCAAGATAATCTACACTCGGTGTCTCCGACGAGTGTGGTCTACACTTCCGGTGTCTTCGGTGAAAGTGCTAAGTCTACACTATCAGTGTCTCTGGCGATAGTGCTGGGTCTACTCCCGGTGTCTCCGACGGAAATGGTCTACACCTTTGATGAGGTGCTTAGGTCTACACTACCGGTATCTCTGGTGGTAGTGCTCAAATCTCCTAGTGTCTCTGGTGGGAGTATTCACATGTATGTGAAAGTAATTTAAACAAAGCAAAGCTTACCTCTTTGAACGTTGGCGTAGCCTCTATCACAATTTGGGATGCCCCTTCTTCAGCAAGATATGACTATTGAATCCTACATGAGTTTCCCTTTAGATAACTCTTGAATCCCACCTCTTAAATATTAGTCTTAGTAAGGGTAAAGAGAGGGCTTTGATTGTTATTTATCATATCTAGATATAGGGATTGATGAACACAAAGTTGAAGAAGGAAATCTCTCTTAAAAACACCAAAGTTTTGAGCAAAAAGTATTCAAAGTCATTCCGGACCAATGGTTTGCTCTTCGGCACTTATCCCTATTTATAACAGACCTAAAATCATAGTGCCAATTGGATAAGAACAATCCCTAACGATCAAATTATGTTTACCATTAATTTGTTTCAAATTTTTTAAGATTTCATGCCAGTTTGTGTATTTTTGGCACTTTGGATTGATCCAAGTGCTAAGATCTCAGAAAAACTGTTGCCCGAGAACTTCTAGTTCAATCTTGGATCGATCCAAATAAGTTGGATCAAACTAAAGGCTTTGGATCAATCTTGGTTCATCCAAAGTCTCTGTAATTCTTCAATAATGCCTGTAAAGGCTATAGAGACTTCAAGATCGCCCCTTCAAGGTCCGGGAAGGTCTGTAGACCTTTAGAAACCTTTGATAGATCTTTGATTCACTATAGTCATGCCACCTTACATGATTTACCTTTTTTGAGCTCAAAGTGAATTGTGAATCCTTTGGAATAATTTTCAAGTTCCTGGTTGGTTTTCCTTGATTTAGTTCTTCACACTTAAAGCAGTTCTTCATGCTTAAGGTAGTTCTTCATGAAGCTTGAACTAGACAACCTTCTAGACTCTAACATGACTCCTTACATGTCCTAGTTTATACCATGCTTATATTTTATACTTCATATAATTTACAACTTTTACATTAATAATCTCCTCCTTTGGGAATTCCATGACAAAACTTAAAATACATAAATGAAATACATTGAAAATGAATACATGTACTTTATAAGCCAACTGTAGCCTTATATCTTTAAGTGATGTTCTGTTGGGTCCCCACCCCCTTGATATATGCTTGGTTTTTACATTGTATCTCTTCTTTTGTGTTGTGCTTTAGCTTTTAAGATCCTGAAACTCATTTGACAAATAACATACCTTTCTCAAACCAAAATTTAGTCCAGTCAAATGATGAAGTATAAGGTGCACACAAGTAAGCATATGAATGGATATGATCATGATGAAGTGTGTATGACCATGGAGTAAAAATGTAATAAGCGTCGTGCAAGTGATAGAAATTGAGCACAAGTAGTTTATTTCTATGCCTTTTAGCTTAATGATGTATCAAGTTCATTAATCTTTACTGAGTTTCTCCCCCTAATTTCAACAACTTCTTCTCTCATAAATATATTACTTTTAGAAGTTTTAGACATTTCTTTTCTCTTCTCTCTCTACATTCATCATCTCTCCTTTAAATTCATTGCATTTTTAGAACTAAAAATTTATCCCCCTTTTTTTCATGGAAACCAAAAGCATGATTAGTCATGAATAGTAAAAGAGGATTACATGAATAAAGAGAAAATAAAGGTGGTATTTCCATCAATTTACAAAAATATGTACTAGTATAGGTCCAAAGAAAAATAAAGGAAATACATTAAAAAAAAAGAAACTGAAAAATAGAGGAGCTCTAGGCATCCTCATCACTCTATTCGGCCTCCTCATCACTAGCAAGGATGTCTAGAATTACTCGAGGAGTTGGTGCACGTGAGGGATCAACAATGCCCTCAATGTGGACAAGCCTCTGGTCCATGCTCTCCACCTTCTATCCTAGGTGCTCAAAGCACTAAAACATGTATTTGAGGTCGTCATAGATGTCTTGGATCAGTGTAGAGAGTGCTAGTGGAATAGTTGAAGCTGGAGCTGAACTCAGGGGTGGAGCTAGGATTTTCATATAGGGGGGGCAAGCCAAAGGATTATGTGTGTCCCCTTAACGGATGCCAATGGTGTGCCCACAATCAGAGGGTGATACGTCACATCAAAAAAGTGAAAAAGCACCCCCAAAAAGTACTATAAATCACTTTTTCAACGTGACATGTCACCTGTTGGTTGTGGTCACACTGTTGGCAGCTATTAAGGGGCACACCTAATCCAATCCTGGGGCAAGGATTCTCTAGGATTTTAAATCATCTCCAGTATCAATGAACAGGTACCACTCCATTAGCAACCAGTACGTGACATAGGGCCTGACAAAGGGTGTTTAAGCCTATATACATGGTCAAAGGAGGGTATTATAGTAAATATACTAGTGTATTTATTAATTGAAATAGATGTTTTGTCCAAGATTTGGTGTCAAGTACACCAGGTGACTTTACATGGAATAAAATGGACAGTGGTTAGATGAAATTTTAAATTCCCACCCATTTTATTCCAAAATGAAGTCACTTGGCACCCTGGACACCATCTTGAGCCTAATGCACCCTTTGTTTGACACTGTGTCACAGTCTGAGCTGAGATTGGAGTGGTACCAGTTCAGTCAGAATAGAGGTGACGTGAACTCATTTCTTGGTAAGACGGAAGGGGGGGCAACTTATTCCAATCATGGGGTTTTCACACATTGAAGGGGGCAACTGATTCAATCAAGCATAATATTTTGTCAGGCCCATTATTATTATAAGGGTACTCACACATTGAGGGGGGGGGGGCAACTGCCCCCCCTTGCTTCTACATGGCTCCGCCCCTGTAGGCATGATAAAACTCATATGTTAAAAGACAATCTTGATGTAAAAAGGAGCTTACATTCAGTTGTACTACCGTCTTATTTAGTAAAATGGAAAATATCACATTGCTCAAATAATTAGTACGTTGAAATTATGTGAGTTTTGGGTTGTTGTCAATAGATAAGTTGGCCCACATCACGATCAATTGTTATAGTCCACCATTATAATGATCCTAAAAATTTTCATTCTTAAGTTTATAATTTGATTCATATCCAAATTACCTTTAAAGGAATCACAAGATGAACCATTACCATTATTAATTTATTTAGAGGAGACAGAGAGAGGCAGTGGAAGGAAATTGTTATTTTTTGCAATCAAAAGAGTTGAAAAGATCAAGAGAGAAGAGATTCATCATTTGTCTATGGGGATGGAGAGGAAGAAAGAAAGGGTGATGCACAAATAAATAAAAAATCATATAGGATCTTCCGTAGCACATTTTCGGCACTATCTCTGTTGTATTGACACCGGTCCTCTTACAGGATCATGACCAATCTCTGAGTCTTATTTTTCTAAAGTTTTTTCTCGATATACATCACGGGTGACGTGTACTGGTTCTAGTACCATTCAGTGGGACAGGTGTCAACACAGTAGATCTACAAAAAAACTATTACAGCGTACAGGAGAACTGGCTGCCTTATCCTTCCACCTAGGCAGGACCAAAAAGCATATAAAAAGTAAAAAAGTAGGGTATCTAGACAACCATTTTTATTTTCTTTTCTTTACATTCTTCTTTGTTGCTTCGTTCTCGTCTTCACTTTTATCTCTAGATTTTCACGAGTTTTTTTTTTTTTTTGTAGAAATTTACATGTTTCTGTTGAACGATGAAATCAACAACAATTATAAAATGACAATGCCGACGTGCAATACAAAGACCAAGGGGTATTGACATATAGCTAGAAGCCTCGGTTGTTGTCATATCCTTGTCAACATATTATAGTATAGAGCATGGTGATGAATTGACACCCTTTTGCAGATATTTTAAAGTTTAAATTATTTTATACTTTTTACGTTGGTGTATTAACATGAAAAATATCGATACTTAAAATATGGTCAAGACTTATCCAAATAATATTCTTAAGAATTGTGATATATAAGGATGTATTAGGTGTATCTTAAGACACATAATTGTGACTCTACAAATCATATTTAAAGTTATAAATAGATGAATCCACTATATATAAAGGATATATAAAAAAATATCGTTTTCTCTTCTTTATTTCTCTATGAAATATTTTTGTTTTATGTCTCATAAAAGTATTTTTCATTTGCATTTTGGATGTTAAACCAAGTGATTCTAGAGTTGATCTTTGGGACTGCAAACTGTTGATCAATAACACAACCAATAGATTGGGCCTATTTTATCTTGAAGGGGGATTTGCTGATTCATTTCATTCTTTGTTTTCTTCAATAAGAACAAGAGTAAAGGGTGGATATTGTCTTAGATAGCATAAACCATGACTTGGGCACTGTCATCTCTTTTCCAACATACTTTATCTTATATTTACTGTATACCTTACCTGATCCATTTTCTTGAAAACTCTATTAGTTACCTAAAAGTGGATGATGTTTCCGTCTTATGTCAAACTTGACACCAGTACCCACCTACCTTGAATGCGTATGATTCCTAGAACGATAGTCTCCTGTCCACAAATAATCTCGTGGCTTTAGGAGATGTACACATACATAAAAAAAGTGAAAATCACTACTTTTTTGGAATATATATAAGTTTCTTAAAGCCACAATATTATTTATGGATAGGAAATGTGTAAGGATCGAAATCCCTTTGATGTGAGTTCCTTGGGATGAAATAATAAATGCAGAATCACTAGGAAACAAACAAAAAAGTCACAATACAGATTTACATGAAAAACCCAAAGAAAAACCCAGTCATTTAGAAACAATTTCATTATAATAGAAGATTACAAGCTACAAGTTTCTCTCTCTCACACGCAAACACACTCTCTCATAGACTAAATCCTTGAGATGAAACCTTTTCCCAACCCTCTTCTCTCACAACCTGGAGAATAAACTGTTTTGTTACCTTGAAGTAACTCATTCAAAGATAAAATTATTTTTTTAGTTACAACCACTTATTTCATCCTCTCTTGACTCTTTCATAACCTTAGATGAGCTTAAGAACAATGTATAAATCATAGAGGTCAAGTTTGGAAGGATTCTTACTAAAAATGTACCTTCCAAAAACTAAATTCATGCCATTGGATCGATCCAAAATACCTTCGATCGGTCCAAGTATAATCTTCCATCACTTTGCATAGACCAGAAACTCATTGGATCGGTCCACCTATATTGGATCAGTCCAACCTAGTTGGATCGGTCTAGGTACTTTCTAGATCAGTCTAAACTATCAGCATTGGTTTCCTGATCCTTTTTCCCGAATTCTCCAATTCCAATCTTTTTTCTTTCTTGGACTTCTCTAGATTAGTCTCCACACCAAACAATCTCTCATTTTGAGACTGATGAGTCTTCCATGGTGACCACATTTTACAACTGTATAACGAGACCTCTTCCATTTAGTGACCTTTTACAACTCTCATTGTCTTTAACTATGCCTCAATCCTTGATCTCTTCTAGATCTCCCCGGTTGGACATAAAGATACCCTCAATAATCTTCACCTTGGCTTTAATCTCAGCCCATTGAAAACTTTCCATTGAACCTTTCCTTCATCCACATATTTGTTAAGACATAAACCTATGACATGTGCACTAGACTCCACCTTGGCTCTTATTCTAGAACCTACATTGGAAATGAACCTACACATATCCTTCTTAGTGAACTATGCGTCATATACTTAATGCAGGTTTACCTCAAACGTGAGTCAATCTATTTGCAAACACCATACACATTCTTTGTGGACTTCAAGAATCACCACTACACACACCATCAAGTCAATTTGGTTTTGACCATCCAACTCGATCACGGCCAAATCATATATGTATCCTCCTTGAGTTAACTCAGCTACTCAACTCTAAAGAGGGACCCTAATCCTTCCTCTCCTTTCTATGAACCTCCTCACAATCATCTACCACTTAAAAACTTGTAACACCTCACTTTACAATATCCATGAAAGAGACCCTACACTAGCGTTGATTTTCCCATGCACCTTGTTTCCAACTACTCATCAAGGTTAAAGGAATACCATCAACTACCGTACTCCCACTCAGATGATATAAACCATCTTGACACATGTTTTCCTTCATTGAGAGCAAACAGCCTTATATATTTTCATGGAATCCAACTATCCTAGTGATATCGAATTCCTCCACATCTTTGGGACATATGTCACACCACCCCAAAGTATGAACCACTCCATCGAGCATCTTGGTCTTCACTGTTCCAACACCCATGACGTCACATCTAGATGTGTCACCTAAAGACATAAATCCTATCATCTTTTTATGGAATGTATCAAAAATATTTTCTCGTAGAGAATATGTGAGCAAGACAACATGAATCTAAAATCCACTAATCTCGAGAAATAGGGAGATTGTGAGAGCTCCTCCAAGATACTCGTCTTATTTTTCTTCCTTTTACACTACCACCGCTATAATATCAAGACTATCACCTTATTCTTGTTAGCACATTTCGAACAATTTTTCTTTATGTGGCCATATTCTTTGCAATAAAAATATTACACCATGCCTTTTCCTCTAGACTTAACATTCCTAGATCCCTTCACCGAGAACTTGTCTCTCCCTTCTACATTCGAAGCACTCTTACTCACTGATGAATCCCCCAAGGATTTCCTCTGAACCTCCTCACTGAGTATAACACTCACCACATCATCAAACTCGAATATGCTTGAACTCGATGAATTACTTAAAGACATCACCAAAGCATCCCAACTATCTAGTAAAAAGGACAACAATATCAAAACCCTAACTTCATCCTCAAAGTTGATACCTACTAAAGATAACTAACAAGTAACTATATTGAACTCGTTCAGGTGTTTAGTCACACTTTTGCCTTTACCCATTTTCATGTTAAATAACATCTTCATCAGAAACACTATATTTGATGGTGACGGTTCTTGAAACCCAAAAAGTGTGCGTGAATGAGAAATAAATTTCTCATTTGCCACACAAATATGTGATGAATGGAGGTTTGGATTTTCATTTGCCACAGATAAAGGGATTTTAGTTATTCATATTTGCCACAAAAGTGTGCACGAATGGACTATTCACATTCGCGCACTACGGAAACCAATAACTGAAAATCGATCTAATCTCCTCACAGGAGGGTTATTTTGGATATCCACAATTCTTATGAGTCCCATAACCATCCAAAAGATGGAGGAAGGTGGATTTTTGCACAGAAGAATCACCAAATATTTGGGATAAGATTTAAAGAATCCCATTTCAACAAAAATGATATGGGAGAGATAGAGTTCTCCTCAAATGAGGACTCTTCTCTAAACTAA
>JAOXJP010121076.1:0-13853 GCA_025762735.1 Platanus orientalis | reverse complement strand
TGATGCATCAGCCCCTCTGGTGCCGTTTTCACGGTTCTCACGAGATTCGTTCTCACATAATCCAAGCCCGATACAGAGTGCACGTCTTACAGAAGAGTGTGGGACCATACACTTTTTGCTTGGGCCCCACCCCCTTCTGTGAGACGGTACAGAGGATATGGCTCCCCAATGAATGGTTCAGATTGAGATATAAGTGGTAAGTGTAACTTTTTTTTCTAGTTAAGACAAATATTTGCACTTTCTTTATCTAGGAAAGATACTTTTGGTAGTAATGGTGGCATCTCTGCATTTCCCTCCTTTCAACTAGTAAGCCTCGTACTCTTTCTTTGTTGAAGAATGAAAAGATCAGTCTTTGTAACTATGCTCACCATCTCGCTTCAAATTCCAAACAAAGGGAACCAAAACAACGCCTCCCTTGGCATAAGAAATTACAGAGAATTGCAGCCTCGAAGCCGGTCATTGGAATGCACTAAGAAGGCTAACCCTCTCTCTCACACACACAAATGAAGAATTTATATGAAAGCTTTTACATTGGTTCCACAAGTCCCCATTTTGGTCCAAATTTGGATATAGCTGAAAAAAAATTACATTTCCTGGTCTCTGCCATCATCCTAGGAGATCCAATATTTTTTAAGAAATATATGAAGAGAGAGAGAGAGAGAGAAAGAGAGAGAGAGAGAGGTAAAATATGTTGCACACAAGACTGCATCTCCAATTAGGTTTGCTTCGTAGCTCTCACTCCAATTGTCGCCGGTTGGATAAGCTAAGGTGAAGTGGGGTTAGAGGGAGTTAGTGGGTTTATGTCAAGTAGTTAAGGTGAAGTGGGAAGTTATGTGAAGTGGGTCATTATAGTTATGTGAAGTGGGTATTAGTGAAGTAGTTATGTGAAGTGGGTCTTGTAATTATGTGAAGCGGGTAGTTAGTGAATTTGTTAACTATGTGTAGTGAAAGGAGTTATTAAGTAGTGGAAGGTAGTTATGTGAATAATGTCTTTATAAAAAGAATAAGATGAGGAAACAAAAAGTCAGAGAAAATGGACAATTGAGCTTTAAGATTTGGACCTGAAATAGTAAGATTAAGTTTCAAAAACTGAACCTAGCTCGCCTTCATCTTAACTAGTTGAGCTTGAGCTCAGAACCTCTGGCTTGTGGAAAACTTAAGCGTAAACTAGGAAAAGTTCTACTCGTTGACACCCCTAACATAACCTATACTTCTCCACATTTTTTAGTTCAATAGTGATTTTTTTGAGAATAATAAAATTTTCTTCTTCTTTTTTATGATAGCAGATTCATTAAGAAAAGAATAATAAGAATCTTTTGATCTGAATATACACATAAATTAGAAAACCCATTGAAAACTAAATAGTTCCATGTATAATCCATGGATTTTTCTATTTTTTATCAAGCAATAAAATGTTCAAGGCACCATATAGAGTAAAAAAGAAGAGATTCATTGATTAAATATGATCTATATGGATAATTATTTCTATAATCATTTATGACTTTTGGCAAGGAAGGGGGAGAGAGATTTTTACATCAAAAGAAGCAAAAGAAATACAACTCCCAACACATTATGTTTATGTATACACCACTCCATTCCATAACAGTTATTTAAATTAAACCCATGAAACAACAATAAGATATGATTGCATAAATTATAAAACCAACAAATTAAGGAGCACACAGACAGTCAACTTCATAAATGAATAATCTCTCGTCTTAAATATTTTTTAAGGGATTGTAAGTCTATCAAAAATGAATTTCTTACCCCTCATACTTAGAAACGAGATCAGGTAATTTATCCCTACTAACTTGACAAAGGTACTTATAAAGAGCCCATATATAGGATGTTGAATGTCACGACACATTTTCACAAGGTTTTTGAACTCCTTATATATACAAGAATAAATGTTGTCTAGAATTTTGTATGTCCTATCCATAAAGGCTAGGTGCAAAGGGTTAAAACTGTAAAAACAATTTTCAAATGAAAAAATAGGTACCCATCATATTAATATTTTATTATTTCCTATGCTTTTATAAAGCAAATAAACTTATATAGTTTAATTGGTTAGAGTATTTTCTTAGTAAGTGAGAGGTTTTGAGTTCAATTCTTATTACAAAAAACTTTATCCCAAATTGATAGACCAGCCCGAGGCCTGATAAAATTACTAGGGCCGAGCTTGGGACTTAATATTTAAAAAATTACAAGCCTAGGTACGACCCATGCCCACCCCTATCTAGACAAGTCCAAGGTGACACAGGGATAGGGTTCGTTGCCCCTAAACTCACCAAGCTAGACCTTCCTCTTTTTAGTGAAAATGCAGACCCTACGAGTTGAATATGTAGAGTTGAACAATTCTTTGAATTTCAACTCAATCCGATGGAGGAACGGGTGCAATTGGGTGTATATCATTTGGAGGGAGAAGCCCAATTGTGGTACCAGTTGTTGAATGAAGAGGAAGAACAATCACTGGGGGCCCACTCACTATGATGACTTTTTTGGGAACCTAACTGAGCTCAAACAAACTGGGTCTGCTTGGGAATACCAAAGCCAGTTTAAAGGTTGTTTAGTTGTGATAAGAAGATGTCGCAATCACTGTAGGTGGGCTGTTTTGCTAGTGGATTTAAGGAAAGCATCAAAGTAGATATCCAAGCATTGCGCCCCAACACCCTTTCAGCCGTGGTTGGGTTGGCTCGCCTTTATGAAGCAAAGTACCAATCTCAACGTCAAACTATTTAACCACAAGTAGCAAAACCTCCCTTAGCTCAATCACCCAATTTTCCGCGCTAAAATGCACCGACTATCAAGAAGCTTACACCCACCGAGTTTCAAGATAGACAAAACAAAGAGCTATGCTTCAATTACGATGAAAAGTTTAGGCCAACCCATAGGTTCAAAAAGCTCTTTCTTTGTGAAGATTGTTGGCCAGATGAAGATGAGATAGAAAGTACTTCTGAAGAAATAGCAGGTGAAGGAACTTGATGACGAGATGCTAGCAATCTCCCTCTATGCCATATATGGAACTCACATCCCCCTAACTATGTGGGTCAAGGAAAATTTGGGACCCCAAATTGTCATGGTTCTAGTTGACTCTAGCAGTACCCATGACTTCCTTAATGACAAACTAGCAAAACATGTGGGCTTATAACCAGTTCGTGGATGGAAAAAATTGAAGTTTTGGTGGCTAGTGGAGAAAGGTTAGGTAGTATGGGCAAATGCATGGATGTGCAAATGGATCTTCAAGGAATCAGGTGGATTTTTATTTGTTGCCGTTGAAAGGTTATGAAGTGATTTTAGGCACCCAATGACTTAGAACACTTGGACCCATTGTATGCGATTTCTCTAAGATATAAATGACTTTCCATGTGGAGGACAAGGAAATAGAGTTGTAACCTATCCACTCCAATAAATAAATTTGTTGGAGAAGACGATATCAACTGTATTACTAAAAAGGGGAAGCCAAGAGTCATACTACAGTTGTATACATTGGGTGGCCCACAAGCTTCATTGTCCTCATTACGAGGAGATCAGTGTTTACAAATTCTAGAATCATACCAAGATGTGTCTGGTGAACTTAAGGGATTGGCTCCTCCTTGTGCTCATGATCACAAAATCCCTTTGGCTCAAGGCAGTGGACCAGTATGTGTGCGTCTTTACCACTACTCTTCTAAAAATCTGAGATCAAACGGTTGGTATCTAAGATGCTATCCTCTGGCATGATTATGCCCAACAATAGCCCATAGTCATCATCAGTTTTATTAGTCAAAAAGACAATATGGCTTATGAAGATCACCATCAAGGATAAATTTCTTATTCTAGTGATTGATGAGTTGTACGGGTTGCAATATTTCTCCAAGCTAGACCTATGGTCTGGATATCTTCAATATATGTGTCGACTCAAGCAATATTCTGAAGACAGCTTTTCCGGCCCACCAAGGGAATTATGAATTCTTGGTGATGTCATTTGGTTTGACAAATGCTCCATCTAAATTTCAGTCACTTATGAATGAGATATTAAAAGATTATCTAAGAAAGTTTATGCTAGTTTTCTTTGATGATATTTTGATTTTTAGTTAGACTTGGGAAGATCATTTACACCACATATAAATTACCCGATTTACTCTTAGGACCAACAAGTTGTATGTTAAGATTGGAAAAATGTCAACTTAACCAAACCCAACCCAAGTTAAATATTTAAGTTGTGTCATCTCCAAGGAAGGTGTTTCTATGGACCTAGATAAGGTAATTGTAACGCCCCCGGACCCAAACTTGGATATGAGATCCGTAAGTGCCCCGAATTCGGATCGTTACATTGATTCGATCACCAATGTTCATAATTCGATAGTCATAATTCAAAGATCATTCAACAATCCATAGGTTCTCACATAATCCTATTCTTAGTTCGATAATTGTGGAATTATACATCAATATTCATTATATCACAATAATCTAATAAACAATAAGTCGTAAAGAAAATAACACTATGATCTCCAATATAAATCCAAAGTACTACTAAAACATTCACATATAGTAGAAGTCAACAATCTATATCAATGGAGTACCCTTTCATCCGAACCACAAACAAAGGGAAAGAATAAACCCCTTCAATAATGTTTATACAATATAAAGGGTCCTAAAATAATCATATCGTAACTACAAATAAAGGGAAATAAAGTGGTATTGTCGTAGCAAGCCTTTAGAGAGGGAGGCCTGTGAACATAGTTAGTATGAAAAACAAAATGACTGGGTTAGTCCCAACCTGTAAGCAATTTAACTGACTATAGACAATATGAGACAATAACATAAATCTAAGTACTAGCAATTTCAAAGGTCAATACAGAACTAAACAAAGGTCGATATATTAATTATAATCATGATACTACAACTGAATAATAATCAAATGTCAAATTAAAGTCGAAGGTCCAATACAAAGTTTTAAGTTCAAATAAAAATTCTAACTTCACAATTCAGAGTTCAATATTAAATACCGAATAAGAATCGGTGTCCAAATAAATAATTCAATACGGAGATCAAAGCTTATAAGTTCAATGACATATATTAGTTTCAAAATGTCTGATGTTTAATAATTTGAAGTATTCAGAGTTTGATGTTTCAAAAGGTTCGAAGTTCACATGGTTCAAAGTGTTCAAAATTTGATAATCAAAGTGTTCGGAATTCGATATTTCAAAGTGTTCAAAGTTTAATGTTCGAAATGTTCAATGTAAAGTATTCATATGTTGTAGTCAACCCCACAGTTAGGGTCCTAAATCTTGTGTCTAACCCCACAAAAAGGGTCCTAAGTCTTTTGTTTAGCCCCAAAAGAATGGCCCAAAGCCTTATTGTAACCCCAAGGGTAGGGTCCTTAGTTTCTGTTTAGCCCTAAAAATAGGTCCAAAAATCTGTAAACCAAAGAGAATGTTTGAAGTACTTCCTCACACTTAGCCCTATAAGTGGGACTAAAAGTCGAAGTCCAAAGGTCACACTTAGCTCAATGACGGGGCCCAAAGAGATCAAAGGTTTGAAGTCCAATGAAGTTCACATCCATAAGTTCAAAGGCTAACATGGATTCGATAATCAGAATAGTTTTATAATGCATAAAACAAAAAAAAAGGTATAGCATTGCCATGATTCAATCATTTCAAAGGTATATGATTCATTTAGATTCGATATTGGTGCATGATTCGATATTCATAAGATTGTATTCACAATAATATACTAAGAATTCACATAAATCAATTATTCAAATAAAGCAATTCAGATTCAATGATTTGCATGGTTCATATAATCACATAGGAAGCATAGAGTTCAATAGAATCAAAGAGTTCAATACAAATCCATAAAAATTCAGAATTTCAAATGATTTTTCAATGAATCTAATCATAGAAATCAACCAAATATCATTTCTAGAATTCTAAACAAATCGCAAGACAAGATTGTTTATCACTTTGATCATTAGTGGTGTAGATCTTGAAGGATTCACAATTTCACACGTATTTTCAAAGGTTCACATAGAGAAAATTCATATTTCACATGATCTAAAAAATTAAACGAAAGAAAATAGTCCACACAATGTTTAAGAACAATAATGTTTCATAAAATAGGTGTAGATCTAAAGATCAAAAAAGATTCAGTGGTTCAAAACATGGATATTCAGAATTTTCAAAGATTCTAATAAGAAATGGGTTATACCAAGCATAGAAAGCAAAATACTTACTAAGAAAGTTAGAATTCATGGATCTAACATGTTTCAATAGATTGAATTCAAGGATTTCCAATAATTGCAAGGGATTCTATGGATAACATTACATAATCTAAAAATTAGAAGAGTAAAACACATCACATTACCTATAGTAAGCAAAATTATTTACCAGAAGCTTAAATCCAAAACCTCTAAGCAAAAAAACCTTTACTTCAATCTCTACTAGCACCTTGCTCTATAAAATAAGTATATATTTAACATTTGAAGAATGAAAGTAAGATCTATGAAGGAAATAAGCTACTCTAGTAGATTTTCTATGATTGGGAGTGAAATTTACCAAATTGGGGAAGAAATCTCATATTTCTCTCCTAAAGCTCTCTAATCTTCCTAACTTTTACTCTTTTTGTTCTAAATGACCTAAATGAAGTATTGGAAGAGTTTTAACTTATCCAATACAAGATCCCACATGTGTGAGGGCCAAATGGGTGAGTGCCACATCATTTCCAAAAAAAAATTCAAATTTTTTGGGTCGTGACCCACGAGCATAACCCATGTGCGATCAGTCAAACCGTGACCCATTGAATTTTCAGCACAAACACCTCGCGGGAAAACGGTCATAACTTTCTCTAGAAAGCTCCAAATTATGCATTATTTAAGGCATTGGCAGGTAGACCCCTATAGTTTTTCAATGATATATGGTTTGTACTCTAATTCACTCGAGATTGGTACAGGTGTGCCCATGAATTTACCATAATTACATACTCAGGACAATTTAGAATTTGACGAGTTCATGACTTACCTTTGTTTCTATCACTTCTAATTCATTCTATTAGGTCTCAAACACCAAATGTGACATGTTAAAAGACAATATTACCCTTAAACATGTATAATTACATTTTTACCTTTCTAAGGCATTATGGGGGGTATCACAATAACGGCTATGCCTAAGCCCACATCTCTCAAGCCTCTTGAAGGTTTCCTTAGAATAACAAGCTATTACTAAAATTTATCCAAGGATATGGGAAAATCGTTGTGCCACTAACCTTTTTGTTAAAGAATGATTCATTCCCTTGAACACCTGAAGCGAAGAAGGCTTTCAATCAATTAAAACATGCACTATCATAATCCCTAGTTCTAGTGCTCCCTAATTTTTCTAAACCCTTCATTATTAAATATGACACCTCAAGATTAGGTATTGGATGTCAAGCCCCAAATTTGGCCCAAGTGCTCGCTTTCGATTTAGTATTGAACCGGATCGAGAGTGTGACTCATATTCTTCATTTCACTTTATTTCTTTTTTATTCTTGAGAATGCACTTTAGTCATACCTTTTTTTTCTTATTTTCATTTCAATATGACATTATACCATTTTTCCATATTCTTAACACATTCATTCATAGCAGTATACAATATGCATTCAATCACATACTCATTACTAGTGCAGTAGAATCACTTAACATTCACATTTCTAAACACTACGCAGCAAATTTGTCAAACAATCATTCACATATCCATAATACTAAGGCAACTGAACTATAAATCGTTCTAATAATGTATCGTATTCTCACAAATAATACTATCACTACTCATAATAAGTCAACATGTGCAGTCATATGTTGGGTGTCATTTCACCCATGTCACATCAATGAAAACATCAATAATAAAGTGGTCCAACCCACACAATATAATTCTCTACATAGGTACTTACAAAACAAAACTATGAATCAACATCCCACAAGATGCCATATCGCACCACATGTATCTTCCTCCACGTTGATGGTCATTCTAAATCTGAAAAATGTTGTGGAAGGGTGATTCAATGGCTCGCAAGCAATTATACAAAATATGCAATGCAATGAGGGGGTCAAATATAGGTATAAGAACGAATATTTATAAAACATGAAAGTCGAAACAATGTAACACTTATGCATAAATCCTTCAAAACATGCATTTTCTAAACAATGTGACTTGTTGAAATATGATTTGAAAAACCATTAAAATGGTTCACTATATTAACTTTCGAAAACACTTATTCAGAACACAAGTGGAGATTCACATAATTTTCAGAACAATTATTCTACAAAACGCTTGTAGAAGTTCTTGCACTTTTCAAAACACTTGCGGAAGTTCATATACTTTTTAAAACATTTTCACATATTGTCATGTGTTGGGCTCCATCATTTTTCCCTAATAGAGGGGCTCATTGTTTACAATATACCTTGTAAGAGGCTCCATCATTTCTCCCTAATAAAGGGGTCCACTATTTACAATATCCCATGTAAGAGGCTCCGTCATTTCTCCCTAATTGAGGGGTCCACTATTCTCACAATATCCCCTATAAGCAACCAACTATTCACAATATGCACTATGAGAGGCTCCATCATTTCGCCCTAATGGAGGAGTTTATTATTCTCACAATATGTCTTGTGAGTGTATTCACAATATGTCATGTGAGAAGCTCCACCATTTTTTCCTAATGGAAGGACCCACTATTCATAATATGCCTTGTGGGAGGCGCCATCATTTCGCCCTAATAAAGGGGCCCACTATTCAAAATATGCCCTATGAGGGGTCCACTAATTCTCACAATATACCCTATGAGAGGGTCTACTGTTCTCACAATATATCCTATGAGGGGGTCCACTATTTTCACACTCTACCCTATAAGGGAGTCCACTGTTCACTTTTCGAAATCAAAACGGTTCAGATTTTCAAATATATGGCATTCAAAAAATCATTTCATATTCTCTTTTCCAAACTTTCAAAACTAAACACTTTTTGGTCAAGACACCAATTTCGGATGGATCAAAACATATGCAATTCAATATCTTTTTAAAAAATAAACACTCTTCAATATGAAGGGAAAAAAAACAATTCAAAAACACTAAAATAGTATTTCGATGTTTTTCAAAATCGGAATCGATTTGTGAGACATGAAACATGTCATAATAAAGATATAATCAAAGATTTCAAAACAGAAACAAAGTCAAATGATTCATAATTCATTGATTTTCTTAACTCATCTAAAGTACACATTTAAAAATAAATCAAAACTAATCATTCACTTCGATGATTCATAACATTCAATTATGATTTGGAGGCCTAATCCATTAATTGTAACACTTAAAATGAAAAAGAACTATCAATCTTTAGAAATGGTATACCAATAAGAGGATAAGAAGTCTCAAACGATGAGTTATATCCACAAACAACAATGAATAGATTAATTTTATCAATTTAATATCATAGATTTTAAAGGATATGTAAAATTCATGACTACATCCCTTAGATCTTCAATATTCAATCAAATCGCAATAGATTTCATATAGTGCATATCACTTTTCAAATATTAACAGGAAACAAGAGTAGATTCAATTATCATAGATGATGAATTAGATGAAAATCATATCAATTCACTTGAAATTCGATTGGATCTGAAAAAATTTGAAGATATTAGAAGTACATCACATAGAATCATTTGATATCATTGAGAAATCAATTTAGAATTAAATAGATCTTAAAAATCAATGAAGGGAAACATGAGTAGAACATATAGATTTGAATTAAATCAAAGGAGATCTAATAATCAAAGGAAAAAATCAATCATATACAATACACAAACTGAGGTTCAATGATCCAAAATCTTAGGATTGAGATAATGATACAAATAAAGCATAATCACTTACTAATGAATAGAATTCATGCTAATTCATTTGAAATCCTTGAAATAAATTCATTAAAAACACATAGATCTAAGGATCAAATGACATATCCAATGTAAAACACTGAAATCGCATGGATCTATAATCCTGAGAAGCCATTTTTGCATATAATGCATAATTACGTATTACACTTGAGTTCTTTCTTCTTCAATTTATAAGCAACAAATCCTTTAAGAATTCTCTTTTCACTTCCTTCATTAAAATTAAAATATGAATCCACAATCAAAATCTACAGATCTATAAAAAAATTTATTGAAAATCCACAAACACTTCCTAAATTTGACTAGATCTAAGATTTTTTAGCTTACATTACTCTCTAGAGAGGGATTTTTTTTCTTTTTTCCCAATTCTCCCTCTTTTCTCTCCCTTAGCTTTCTCTTATATTTTTTTACCCTAATTGGGAAAACTTGAGGTTTAAACTCGAATTCTAATTAGTTTCGCGTGCTAAGAGAAAAAAAATTACAATTTTTGCATGCATTTTATTTTTTTCCGGAATACGAGTTTTGATCGGTCAAAAATATTTTTGATTGGTCGAAGTAGTTCGACCACTCCAAATTTTTCTCAACCAGTTGAAATTTGATCAATCAAAATTTTTTCAATCAGTCAAAACTGATTTCTCAAATGTGTTGCACTTTCTTGAGATTTTTTACTACTCAAGATTTTCTGAACCCGTCGAAGTTTGATCGGTCAAAAATTTTCAATCAATCGAAACAAATTTCCCGAATTTGGTTTATCACCCTGAGATTTTTAACCGCTCAAACTTATTTAAACCAGTCTAAATAATTTTAATCGGTTGAAATTGGCCAGTTTGCAAATTTGAATCCCTTGTGTTCTCTTTTGTTCTTTTCTGACCTATGTCTCTTCCTAAGTCCCCGTATACTTCTATTTCATGTTATGTCCTTCAATGTAAGTCTTAATTTGATCATCATCATATATCATTCTCACATTATCTAACTTAAAGTAGCTTAGGCATACGCAGGGTGTTACGTTGGAGCAATGTTGATGCGGGACCAATGACCAATTGCATTTTTTAGTCAAGCTCTGCAAAGTAAAAAAAAAAAATTGGCATTATTCACTTATGAGAAGGAAATGTTGGCTTTTCTTCTGACCATTCAAAAATGGCGACCTTATTTTTTGGGTCAACAATTTATTGTTAGAACAACATTATCTAAAGCATTTATGGGAGCAGAGAATTACCACCGTGGCCCAACAATGATGGCTCACTAAGTTGATGGGTTATGACTTTGTCAGAGAGTATATAGATGGGATTGAAAATTTGGTATTAGATGCCTTATCTTGAAAGTGTGAGAAGGGGGAATTTGCGGCAATCTCCAAACCGGTGCCTAGGTGGTTGGAGGCTATTAAAGAAGAAGTCTTATCAATCCCGTGGCTTTAGATATTGGCTGAATTGTGTCAAGAAGCAGAGGTGGTTGGCCCTTGAGCCTGTCATGAGGGGGTACTCTTCCTTAAAGATTAGATATTTGAGTGAATATTCTTCTTTATCTAAAACTATCATATAGGAGATTCATTCAAGCACTCATGAAGGCTACCATAAAACACTACACTGGGTCCGCTCTGTATTCTATTGGAAGGGAATGAGACTTCAGATCAAGGAGTTCATCCGACGTTGTGATACATGTCAGCATCATAAAACCAAGAATCTCTCTCCAACTTACTACAAACATTACCTCTACACAAATTTGGGCTGATATTTTCTTGGATTTTATTGATGGGGTGCCAACATCTAGAGGGAAGTCCACCTTTTGTTGTGGTAGACAGGTTATCCAAGTATGTACACTTTACTCCCATCGATGACTCATCTCTACACAACTGCAAGTGTAGCATAAGTCTTTTTTTATCAAGTTTTTAGGTTACATGGCATGCCATAATCAATTGTTTGTGATCATGACCCCACATTTACTTGTGCCTTTTGGAAAGAGATGTTTCAGTTAAATGGAACTAGTTTTAATTTCAGCTCTTCATACCACCCCCAGACCGATGGACAAACGTAGGTGGTCAACCAAACAGCGGAGATGTATGTTAAGTATCTCAACCATTCCACCTCAAAAGACCGATTTGTCAAAGGGGAAAAGGGTCTAATTACTTAACTAGGCACACAACAAACCACCACGCTCCATAGCCGACATCCACAACGGCTTACTCTGTGACGGCACTCATTCTAGCATCTCATCTAGGTAGCTCTTTCAACTTTGTGATGGCTCTCACTCTGAGTTAAGTAGCATTTTTTTCACTTTTTTCTACTCTGATTTAGGTAGCCATTTTCACACCGTAGTGACGGCTCTCACTCTGAGTCAGGTAGCCTTTTTTCCACTTTTTTTTACTATGATTTAAGTAGCCCTTTTCACACCATAGTGGCTCTTACTCTATTCCATGTTGCCCTCTCCATAGGTTGCCCCCTTCATGACTCAAACTTGAGATGTGGTACCTAGCTCTGATACCAGTGTTAAGTACCTCGACCATTCCACCTCAAAAGACCGATCTGTCAAGGGGAAGAGGGTCTAATTACTTAACTAGGCACACAACAATGTACTTGTGATGCTCCACAAGATCTAAACCCAAAGATTGGGTGAAATGGAAGTAGTGGATAAAGATCTTAAAGAAAGAGATCGTGTCCTTGTAGAGTTGTGATGGCAATTCAAGGTGTCCCAATCTCGCATGAAAAGGCTATATGATTGTCACCATAAGGATAGGGAATTTGAAGAGCTACTCGACCAAGGTAGAGTCTATCAAAGAATCATGTTCCTCTCCTTTTAGTCGAGTGGGTCAACCCTATGGAGCTTTTAGTCTCATGTCTATAAGATCCTGGTGATTGGATTTATTTGAGACTCCAACCGTATCAACAATCTTCTCTATCTTTTCGTAGGAATCTCAAACTTTCACTTCAGTCTTATGGACCATTCGAGATAGTCCAAAAGATCGGGCCAGTCACCTACAAGTTTAACCTACCAGCTGGGACTTGTATCCACCCGGTTTTCCATTTAATCATATCTCAAGAAGCAAATTGGAGCCAAGGTTTCGGTAAAGCCTGTTTTACTTGCCTAACATGGTGAAGATGATTCTCTCATTCCATCACCTCAAGCTATTCTTGACCGTTGGATGCGCAAACAAAATTTAGAAATGTTGGTCCATTGGCATGGACTCTCTCCTGCATATGCAACTTGGGAGAATGTAGAAGAGATGAGTTGTTTCCAAAATTAGCCCTTAAGGGGCGATATCCTCTGTGCCACCACCCTCTGTGTCGCTCGGGAGCCGAGACAGATTCAGGGGGGGAATCAATTCACTTTTTGGGGGTGAAGTGGCAACTCCAAAAGTGAATTGATTCCACCCCTCTGTCTCGGCCCTCGTGCATCACAGAGGGGGGTCGCAGAGGATACAGAGGATATCAGGGCCTTAGTGACACGGGAAATTTTAGGGGAGAGGAGTTGTTACGTGGGTTAGAGGGAGTTAGTGGGTTTGTGTCAAGTAGTTAGGTTGAAGTGGGAAGTTATGTTAGGTGTCAAGTAATTAAGGTGAAATGGAAAGTTATGTGGTGTGTCAAGTAGTTAGGGTGAGGTGGGAAGTTATGTGAAGTAGGTCATTGTAGTCATGTGAAGGGGGTAATTAGTGAAGTAATTATGTGAAGTGAGTCTTGTAATTATTTGAAATGGGTAGTTAGTGAAGTAGTTATTTGTATAGTGGAAGGACTCACAAATTAGTGGAAGATGGTTATATGAATGATGTATTTAATGTGTCAATGCATGATGTAAAGGTTGAGAAATCTATATATACGAAAGCGAAGGGGGTCACCCTTTACGATTTTCTTTCTTCTTCTTCTTTTCTTGAAGGATGCCACATGGATCCCATCCCATCCCCATGTTTCCTCTCTCTCTCTCTCTCTCTCTCTCTCTCTCTCTCTCTCTCTCTCTCTCTCTC
>JAOXJP010121066.1:0-13853 GCA_025762735.1 Platanus orientalis | reverse complement strand
ATTCAAGGATATAATCTAAAGGTGAGGGGTGAGGGTGCACTTAGAAAGATTCTAATCTAAGGGTTGACAATTTTGGTTCTAAGGTGTGAATGCATTAAATTTCATTAATGAGCTAAAATTGAAAAGTCTTTGCTCATTAATGTACATTAAATGTTTCTGACATTTTCGAACCTTCACTATGTCCTCCACTCCTGTGAGCTCTTGGGCTAAGACCATGGCAAACTGGGTGTCTGGTTTTGAAGTCGTGGATATTCAAGTCGCAATGGACTAGTTATAACCAAATTACGAAAAGGGCAAGGGGTGAAATCAGGGTTTTCTGGCAATTGAACTTTCTTGATTTGGAGATCGGATGAATCTTTGAGAACTTTTTCAAGAGTCATTTCTTGTTTAGGGTCATCATAAGTTGAGAAATTGGTTGTTGCCAGTCTCAAACAATATCCGTTATGTGGTGAGTTTCTCATAATGGGGAGAAGCAAGGATGCAGAGGATCTGAAATTACACCATTCAAGTGACGGGAGAAGCTTCGGGGATCCTTTAAGGGTTTAGAAGTAAAATCTCAGAAGTGAAAAGGGTAAAATGGTGATTTTTCGCCTGCAAGTCAAAAAATCTGAAAATGATGATTCTTTGCCTGTGATGCTTCACGACAAGAAGGTTTATATAGACGAGAGAATTTTAGTGATTTGAGTAGTAGATAAGGAGTTTTAGGCTTTTGAGGGGGGAAATGGCAAAATGGTAATTTTTCACCTAAGATGCGGGAAGACTTACGGAGGCAGAAAAAATTACAAATAACATGAATGTGGCTCTTAAATGTGGACCCTCAAAGTCCTGTTGATGTTTTTGTAAGAGTTTAGGGCTTGACCTAAAATGGTGCATTTGGACTGTAGTGAGGTACTTTGACTAGTTCATTTGTGAGTGAAATATCTAAAAAGACTTCTCTGAGAATGTCTAACTTCCTGGAGTTCAGGTTTGCTCTTCCTAAACCAAAGGTGCTTAGAGTCTTGATGCCTAAATGTTATCATGCTATCCTTATTCTATCAACTGACCCGAGTCAAAATTTGGGTGCTGACATCGCACTTGGTCCATAATTGGTTTTTCATCCTCTATTATAAATTCCAAAAAACGTCCTACAACATATTTTTTGTTACTTCCATTATTACTGAGATATTTCTTAGATAAAACATCCAATATAAATCATTCGACAAAGCATTTAATATATAGTTTTTGTAGAAACTATTTGATTTATTCTAAGCCTCGCTAACTCTAGTCTTAATAGGTTCATGTTATTCATCATTCTTAAAGGGTTTTGGTTGAGTCAAGACATAGGAAATATTTATGATGTCTAGAATAAACAAAAGTTTTTGTTGCAATGTGCATGTGAAGTGTTTGTCATCAAATGACTCAAGTTTGAATAGCTCAAGTACAAGAGTGCTCATATTTTTAGTAAGACAATTAGATTCAAAATTGTAGGATATAAAAGCTTGCAGAAAATTGTCTATAGCATAAAATATGTTAACTGTATCAATAACAGAATAATAAATCAATAGGAAGAACAATAGAACTTATCGGTTTAGGCAACAAGTTTGACTAGGGCATGTGATGTATTGTCCTTGAATTTAATTTACTTCTCTTTCAGATTGATTCTTTAGTGCTTAAAGTGTTTGTGGCAGTCAATCTCTAGGATTCAACAATCCTTCTTCTCCAAAGGTAACACGGTCCCTTGCAGGCTCTCTTAGAACTCGGGTACAGTCTCAACTTAGTCACATACCAAAATACCAGTAAGGGCAAACACGTAGCATTGAAAAAGTGATTTTCACTTTTACACTACATATTTGCCCCTACATGTGGGCGGACCTTAGAAGTTCGTTAAGGAGACAAAATCCTTAGGATGTAAGCCTTAAGCAACAAAAGAAAGAAATTAAAAACTAAAGGAAATAGTAGAATACACATGTGGCACCACACCATCCATACACCCACCACATCACATCTTAGCTTGGGTCGGTCACTGCACACATGCAATGTAAACAAAGACCCCCCCCCCCCCCCACACACACACACAATTCCTTTCATACCAATACATGCAAGTCATACCCATATATATAAACTCAATATTCTTGAACTACCTTTCCAATGTGAGACTAAAAATATATAGTATAAAAACCGAAGGCAAAATCAAAGCTAAAATAAATTTGATGAAAAACTTGAAAAATCAAATGGTTGGACTTATATGTAAATATAAAACAAAGGAAAGATAAAATTTGAATCACCCACATAAAGCATTAAATACAACATTCTCTACAGTGGCACAAGATGTGGCATGCATATGCAGTGCCACATGTACCCAAAGAATCAAATTTTGTGGGTGATTTTCAATTTTTGGGAAAACAAAACTTCAAGCGTTGGTACATGTTGCACTGCCTATGCACTTAAAGTGTGAGTACATATCGCACTGCATAGGACAGGTAAAGTGTGAAATCTAACAACAAAAAAATCAAATTTGGTGGGTAATTTTTGGGAAAGGATATGCTGCACCTAAAAGAGTAAGAGGCTCCATGTCCCCACACCACTGGCTGACACGTGATGGTTTTTGAATTTGGTGCCTCTTTTGAACAAGGAGCAAATGATCATTTGAACACTTAATGGTTTTAATCCTATAAACCATACACCTATTTTTTTCATTTGAAAACTGTTTTTACAGTTTTAACCCTATACAATCCACCTTTTGTGTGTGGGACTGGACAGGGAGGAACTTAGTGTTTTGGGTGAAGCAGATCCTTTCCCTTCTTGGAAAGCAAATGTTCAACTGCAACTTAAAGGGTGGGTATGTGTCACAGGGCACACGCATGCACCAAATCCTGGGGACCATTTTATGCTCGAGGAAAGGATTTGATCCTAATTTTTGGCGTGAGATTTCCATTTTTCCGGGAAAGGATCCTGTCCTGCCGTCTTATGACCTGTTAAGGTCCTGCCTAACTGGTCTTGAGACACGTTGGCTGAAAAAAGTGAAAATCATCTATTGAAAAAATGTAATTCATTGTTTTTGCTGCCCGTTCTGATTTTCCCCGCTTTTGAGGTTGTATGATGGTACCATACTTTAAGGCTCAGTAGAGCTATAGAGGATTTGCGTTGCACAAAAGGACATGGAAGAGGGTTGGAAGGCAAACTAACTGAAAATAAAGAAAAATCCGAAAATAAATAATAAATAGAGGAAAGAAAACACCGTACCAAATTATCAATGCTACGTAATACCAGCATAGTAGCATTATATTAATATATATCATTATAATCAATTATTACAGCACACACACTCCCCGCCTCCACCACAAGGGAGGGAGAGGGACACTTTCAATCTCACGCAACATCTATATTGTGTGAATGAACGGGACAAACATATATATATTTGTGCTTAGTCAGTACAGCAGCGGTACATAATGAACTTCTCCATAGCGCGTCCACACTCTGAACATACCACCATCTCCGGGATTCTGCCGCCCGTGCCTGGCAGGATAAGGCGGTTGCAGTGATGTGGGGTGTGAAGCGAGTGGAGGTGATCCTCGATTGCAGGCACAAAACCTTTTTGTTCAGCGTCCTCCTTCCATGTATCATACTGGTGGAGGCAAGTCAACATTGTGTCACCCTTGGCTCTAGTCATCTCGGCCGATGCCCTACTGATCACTGCCCATCCTTGCTCGCTCCCATCGAAGCTAGATAAGCATTATCAACACTTCCTGGACTATTCGGTCGTTCTCCACAGTCTTCCCGTGCTGCATCTTGGAGTACCACATGCTCTCCAATCGAACCCAGAAGAACCAGATGGAGACGATCGAGGTCTGGCCAACAGTGACTAAGTTTCTCCGTGGTGACGATGTTCACATTTTTCCTTACTCGCTCCCTAGGATTGCTCTTCCCCACGTACACCATCTCGATGGGGATACGAGCTGCCTGTGACACTGCTCGAACTGTGTTCGTAAACTTCGGGATCCACTCCATGTCCTCCCCTCCATACAAGCAAATGTGTCTTCCTTCGTTTATCTGATGTATTGAGGAAAGCCACACTTTTGTATCAAAATGAAACAGTAGTAGTGTATACATAACAAAGAAGGAAAAGAAAGAAGGGTTGTGAAGATGTATGTACCCAATTGAGGATGGCAGGATCAATGTCATCCACTAAGAAATGAAGTCTCCAAGTCTCTTCCTTCCACAGGGCTTCCTCCCTCATGCTAGTGAAAGGGAACGCCAGAGTTCCCCATATCCACATCGCGTGGAGGGCATTAGGGTTCACAACCCCTTCTTATAGGTGAAGAGATCAAGTGGAACTAGTGTCGCAAAACTCACAGGGTCATGAGGAAAAATTCATGAATTTAGAAGCCATACCCATTAAAGCTCAAAGCTCCTCACTTAGATCCTTGGTTTAAACCCTTTATACACACAAACACAAAATCTAAGCTTTTATTTCATTTTCCAACACGAAATTGATTACTCCAAACATTGGACTTATTTTTAGTTTTTTAAATATGCAAATTAGAACTCAACCATTCAACTTGATAGTATTTTGGTGTTACACATGATTTAAGAAACCCCCCCCCCCCCCTCACCCAAAAAAAAAGGATTTGGGTGTTTTAAGATAGTTGATAAATTGTGTGATCAATTGAATCCTGTATATTCTTTTCTCCGAAATACTCAAGTGAATTTATAATGAATTATATGTTAAAACACATAATTATTCTTCTTTGAATTAGTACTCTAAAAGTGATTATGTTTGAGTTAACAAGTTGTTGTCATGAATAATATCCAAATTTATCACAAAATTTTCACTATAACTTCACCTGATCATATAATTTATAAAGAAAGTGGCATGAATCAATAGTTGCCTAGCAACTACTAAGTCAAATCCATTTCTACACCTTCCTACATGAGTTAAATTCACTAATCAGTGAGTTATGCAACTATGAACCTTATAGAGAATTCAATCCTGCCTCAAGATGAACAGGAGCTGAATAAAGGAAGCAGACACTTACAAAGAATTCTAGGCTGGGTTTGCTGGCGGTTGGGAGAAGATTTAAGCTGGCGACGGAGAGGTGCGTACGAGAGAGCAGAGAGAGAGAGAGAGAGAATCTGAACCGGTGACAGAGAAGAGACAAGAGAGAGAGGTGTGTACCCTTGCAGATCTGAGTTGGTGACGGAGAAGAGACAAGAGAGAGAGAGGTGTGTACCCTTGCAAATCTGAGCCGGCGATAGAGAAGAGACATAAGAGAGAGAGGTGTGTACCCTTGCAAATTTGAACTGGCGACAAAACCCTTTTTGTATCTCTTCATAGTCGTCGGTGTACAGATGACGTAACGTTGCCGATGCCAAACATACAAAACCCTCTGGCGGTTGAGCAAGGAGTGGGATTGTGTGAAGGTTTTTTTTTTCTTCAACGTTTTCTCTTGTTCGTGTGGGATACGATGATGACAATAGATTACTTTTCCGGCTGAAATGAAGATGATAGAGGAGGGTGATTTTTGTTAGGGTGTGGGGTTGATTGCCATCTGAAACAGTGGCGACGACAAGAGATTAGTTTACTGGCCGAAACGACAATAAAAAATAGTCTTTGTTAGAGTCAAAGAAGAGTCTGCAAAGCTACATCACCGTATCAATAAGAGCTACCTAAGCTCTACAATTGTTGATCAGAACCCGAATCTCAATTTGTTAAAACTATTGGAATGGGAACATCGTCTACATCTTGATAAGACTTCCGCAATGGAAGTAATTGATTAAGTGTTGGTAAAACATGTTCTGCAAACATGTTTAGTACTATTACATATCATTTAACCTTCTTGTACTATTTTGAGGTTCTCCCAACCCTTATACTACAATATAGATCCTTTTTTTAGGAATAAAATGTTTGCAAAATTTGCACTATATATACAAACCACATGCAAATCTAGACTTCACCTTCCAAGAATTTCATTAGAACAATTACAGAATATACCACATCCACTGCCCGTTTCATAGTGCTATGCAAGCACATTTTCATATGACACTGGAATCAATTTTAAATGTTGGATGTTAAAAAAATGCCACTTTATACAACAACTCAAGCTAGAACTCACATGCAATCTCAATAACTCCTTTCTCTCCACCTTTTAAAATTTTTTCTTTTTGTTTCATTTTATATAAAGCCAACATATCCATTCTTAACAAACTCATCCAGGTTGAACAAGTTTGTAGTCAAATCCTACAAGCCAACCACTCATTTTCATGTTTAGTATCTTTCTAGTTTACCAACGGCATGGCTATTTAACTAGGCTTAGACATCGTGGCCGATGAGATTAAAAAGAGAAACAACTTGGTCATCTTCTAAATTAAGATTAGAGAGAGGGAACCAACTAATCATCCTTAAATCACCTGCCCGTCTTTTGTTGAAATTTCAATTCTTTTGGTGTAGGTGTCGTTCTTTTAAAACAGTTTATGTTTAATGTTATTTAAGCTTGCTGGAGAAGATTTTCTCTCGCTATTGAATCTTCATCGTTATCTTCTTCTTGCGAGAAAGGAGGTTAGGAAAGAGATACCAAGCTCTAAGATAGAAGACATGTGAAAACCCTAAACTTTTTTTTCCTATCATTTTCTTCTAAGTAGAGGGACTAGGCTCTATTGTTACACTTTTCCCAAATGTAAACCCAGGTTAAACTTTGCAGCATCATGGTTAAGTAATAAAGAAACTTAACCATGGGTTAAGTCATTTAGGTGACATGTCAACCCTGAATGCACGCTCCCATAAAGCTCCAAGGTTAGTCGCTTTGATCTGGAAAGTGGATTTTCTGGAGTGACTAATCTATAGCTTTACTTGATCACGCATCTAAATCAACACGTCGCCAAAATGACTTAACCTAAAGGTTAAATTTTTTATTGCTTACCCATGTATGGTTGGGTTAAAGTTTACTAGGCTAAACTTTGGGAAACCCAAATGACATTAAAAAAAAAAAAAAGGTAAAGAAGAAAACCAAATCATCTTGCTCTAGGTTACCATATCAGAGAAGACAACAGGAAGTTACTTGTTGGCTAAAACAAAGATGGGTTGCTTACAGGCTAAAATGATCACGTTGACGATATGACTATTTGCCGGATGAAACAATGATGACGATGGGCTGCTTGCCAACTGAAATGAATGACAACGATGATAGATTACTTTTTTGGCTGAAACAAGGACGATAGGAGAGGGTTTTTGTTAGGGTGCGGGGTTGCTTGCCGTCTGAAACGGTGGGGACGACGGGGCTAAAACAAAGACAATGAGAGATTAGTTTATTGGCTAGAATGACAACAAAATACAGTTTTTGTTAGGGTTGGAGGAGAGTCTGCAAAGCTATTTCACCGTATAAATAAGATCTACCTAAACTCTACAATTGTTGCATCAGAAACCGAATCTCGATCTATCAAAACTATTGGCATGGGAACATCGTCTACATCCTTATCAGACTTCTACAATTGAAGTAATTAATTAAGTATTGGTAAAACATGTTCTATAAACATGTTTAGTATCACACATCCTTTAACCTTCTTATACAATTTTGGGGTTCTCCCAACCCTTATATTTCAATGTAGATAATAAAATGTTTGCAAAATTTGCACTATATATACAAACCACATGCTAATCTAGGATCTACCTTCCAAGAATTTCATTAGAACAATTACAAAATATACCACATCCACTGCCCGTTTCATAGTGTTGTGCAAGAATATTTTCAGATGACACTGAAATCAATTTTAAATGTTGGATGTTAGGAAAACGCCACTTTATACAACAACTCAAGCTAGAACTCACATGTAATCTCAACAACTCCTTTCTCTCCACCTTTTAAAAAAATTTCTTTTTGTTTCATTTTATATCAATCCAACATATCCATTCTTAACAAACCCAACTAGGTTGAACAAGTTTGCAGTCAAATCCTACAAGTCAGCCACTCGTTTTCATGTTTAGTATCTTTCTAGTTTACCAACAGCATGGCTATTTAACTAGGTTTAGATGTCGCAGCTGGTGAGATTAAAAAGAGAAACAACTTGGTCATCTTCTGAATTAAGATTAGAGAGAGGGAACCAACTAATCGTCCTTAAATCACTTGCCCGTCTTTTGTTGAAATTTCTTTTTTTTTGGTGTAGATGTCGGTCTTTTAAAATAGTTTATGTTTAATGTTATATAAGCTTGCTCTAGAGGATTTGCTCTTGCCATTGAATCTTCATCCTCATCTTCTTCTAACGAGAAATGAGGTTGGGAAAGAGATACCAAGCTCCAAGATAGAAGACATGTGAAAACCCTAAACCTTTTTTTCCTATCATTTTCTTCTAAGTAGAGAGACCAAGCTTTGTCGTTACACTTTTCCCAAATATAAACTCAGGTTAAACTTTGCAGCATCATGGTTAAGTAATAAAAAAACTTAACCATGGGTTAAGTCATTTAGGTGACGTGTCGACCCAGAATGCACGGTCCGGTAAAGCTCCAGGGTCAGTCGCTATAGGAAATGTGCTTTGATATGGAAAGCAGATTTTCTGGAGCGACTAATTTGTCACTTTACTGGAGCACACATGTAGGATTAACACATCGCCAAAATGACTTAACCCAAAGGTTAAGTTTTTTATTGCTTACCCATGTATGGTTGGGTTAAAGTTTACTAGGCTAAAGTTTGGGAAACCCAAACGACATTAAAAAAAGGGCAAAGAAGATAACCAAATCATCTCGCTCAAGGTTACCATATCAGAGAAGATGACAACGTTTTGCTTATCGGCTAAAACGAAGATGGGTTTCTTACTGGATAAAATGACCACGATGACGATATGACTATTTGTCGTATGAAACAACAATGACGACGGGCTACCAGCTGGCTGAAATGAACGACAACGACGATAGATTACTTTTTCGGCTGAAACGAAGACAACATGGGAAGGTTTTTGTCAGGGTGCAGGGTTGCTTACTGTCTGAAATGGTGGAGACGACGGGACTAAAACAATGAGGACGAGAGATTAGTTTACTGACTGAAACGACGATAAAGAACAATTTTTGTTAGGGTCGGAGGAGAGTCTACAAAGCTACTTCACCGTATAAATAAGAGCTACCTAAGCTCTACAATTATTGCATCAGAAGCCGAATCTCGATCTATTAAAACTATTGCCATGGGAACATCGTCTACATCCTAATCAGACTTCCACAATTGAAGTAATTGATTAAGTATTGGTAAAACATGTTCTACAAACATGTTTTATATTACATATCCTTTAACCTTCTTGTACTATTTTGGGGTTCTCCCAACCCTTATATTTCCATACAGATCTTTTTTTATGAATAAAATGTTTGCAAAATTTGCACTATACATACAAACTACATACTAATCTAGGCTCCACCTTCCAAGAATTTCATTAAAACAATTACATAAGATACCACATCCACTGCCATTTCATAGTGTTGTGCAAGCACACTTTCAGATGACACTGGAATCAATTTTAAATGTTGGATGTTAGAAAAACACCACTTGATATGACAAAGCTTGAACTAACATGTAATCTCTCTAACTCTTTTCTCTCCATCGTATAATTTTTTTTTCATTTTGTTTCATTTTATATCAAGCCAACACAGCCATTCTTAACAAACTCAACCAAATTGAATAAGTTTGCAGTCAAATCCTACAAGTCAACCACTCGTTTTCATGTTTAGTATCTTTCTAGTTTTCCAACTGCGTATTTATTTTAGATTTAGTAACTAGGTTTAGACGTCGTGGCCAATGAGATTAGAGAGAGAAACAACTTGGTCATCTTTTGAATTGAGATTAGAGAGAGGAAACCAACTAATCATCCTTAAATCACCTGCCCGTCTTTTGTTGAAATTTCAACTTCTTTTTTGTGTAGATGTCGTTCTTTTAAAAAAAGTTTTTGTTTAATGTTATTTATGCTTGTTGCAGAGGACTTGCTCTTGCCATTGAAACTTCATCCTCATCTTCTTCCGGCAAGAAAAGAGGTTGGGAAAAAGGGTACCAAGCTCCATGCTCACTATAAAAGTTTCAGGTCGGGCTCAGGCCTAAAATATTTTGAAAACTTTAGGCCCGAACCCGACCCTTGTTATTTTAAGTTTAAACTAGGGCTGCACAAAAGGTCAGGCTAGGCTGAGGTCGGCATGGCTCAACCCCAAAAAGCCACGCTTGAGCTAGGCTTAAAAAAGGCTCAGGCCCTAGATAAAAGCCCAAACTTTTGATAGGGTCGAGCTCATGCTTACATCCGCCCAGCCTAGCCTGGCTTAAGCTCACTTAGAAAATGAGTTCAAATCCAAGCTCAAGCTCAGCTTGGTGCGCCTAAAATGAGGCTCAGGCTCAGCTCATGATGATTCGAGCTCTGAGCTAAGCCGAGCTAGCTCGGCTCATTGCCACCCCTATACTAAGCCTTTTATAACAAGCAAGCTTTCATATTTTAGTTGGTCAAAACACTTGCTTAGTAAGTAAGAGGGCTTGAGTTTGATGCTTAATGAAAGCCATTTTTTTTCTAACATCATAGAGGAGAGAGATACTTATTATTTTAACTAGCAAGCTTTCATAGCTCAGTTGGTTAAAACACCCATTCAATAAGCAAGAGGTCTTAAGTTTGACTCTAAATGAAAGCAACATTTTTTTCCAAGAGATACTGATGGGCAAGCTCGGGCCTAGTATTCAAAAATATTCGGCCTAAGCCTACCATGGCCATGCCCGACCCCAACCCATGTCCATCCTTAAATTAAAATTTTCCTTTGGTATTTTTATTTTTCTCATCATGTTCTTTAACAAGGTGAGCATTGGAAACTAGTTCATTGCCCTTTTTTGTAGAATCTTGCATACGGTTACTATCCTCAATCCTAATCCGAATGATTATGTCTTCCAAAGTAAGCTCCCTTGTTTTGTATTTAAGGGAACCCTTATAGTCATTCAAAGAATCTAGTGATTTTTCAATCAGATATATGGTTTGGAAAACATCATCAATCATAATCTTTTCTCCAAAAATTTCATTCAAAATATCATGTATTTGGTTCATAATAGGTTTCTTCCACCATTTTAAATTCTAGAAAACACAATATATCTATTGTTGCTTTCATTATCAATGAGATATTTCTTATATAAAGCATCACATGTATATTTAGCATGCATATGACGACAATACACATCAAATAGATCATTCGACAAAGCACTTAATATATAGCTCTTGCAGAGTCTATCAGCTTTATCCCAAGCCTCATTAACTCCAGTCTCAAAAGATTCATGTTGTTCGTCATTCTTAGAGGGTTTTGATTTAGTTAAGACGTATGAAACATTTATGATTTTCATAACAAACATAAGTTTCTGCTGCCAATGTGTAAATTGTTTGCCATCAAATGGCTCCAATTTGGATAGCTTGGGCACAAGGCTAGGGCTATCAATTAGGCTAGGTTGGCTTGAAGCCCGACTTGATTAGCCCGAAAATTGGACAGGTTGAACAAGTTGAGTTTCGGCTGGGCCAGGCTTGGGCCCAAATGTTAGGCCTAAACTTATTTTTAGGCTGGGCTCAAGCCCAAGTTATTACAACCCAATGCCCAACTCAGCCTTGCCCAAAGTGAATAAAACTTGAAACCGGCCTGAAGCCCAAAAAAGTGATTGTTTTTGTATTAATGTTTTTCATTGGAATTTAATTTGGATGGTGAAAAAGAAAATGCTATTAAAGCTCTAAAACTTCTACCAATATGGATGGTGCAAATGTAAAAAGATTTGGTTGTTAGAATAAAGAAAAGAAATTTCAAACTTCTATCAACAACCATCACTTTGGCCCAGTGGTTAAGGCATGTGCCTACTAAGTACATGGGATTTCTTTGCAAGAATTCAAATCTCTTAGGTGACAATTTTTTTGTATTTGTATGTCTCCATTCCATTTTGGGCTGCCCGAATTCGGCATGAAGCCCGAATAATTATAATGGGCCATGCTCGGGCTGGGGTTTCATACTTTGGACTGGGCTCAGGTTGACCCTTGCCTAGCCCAATCCGGCCCGATTGATAGCCCTATACAAGGGTACTCATGTTTTCAGCAAGACAAGATCATATTCAAGATTGTTAGATATAAAATCTTGCAAATAAATGTCTATAACATAAAATATGTTAATTGTATCAATAACATAACAATGAATCAATATAAGAAGAACAATAGAATTGATCGGTTTAGGCAACGGGTTAGACTGAGGCATGTGAATGCACTGTCCTTGAATCTTATGTGCTTATCTTTCGAATCAATTCCTTAGTGCTCAAGGTGTTTGCGGCAACTAGACTCCATAATTCAACAATCCTTCTTCTCCAAAAGGTAGCACTGTCCCTTGAAGGCTCTCTTAGAACTCAGTATAATGTCAACTTAGTCACATACAAAAAATACTAGTAAACTTAATAAGAAGAAGAAAATATGTTGTAGATGGATTCTAAAATGTCCCAACTGTAGTAGATATAGAGGAGGAAAAAGTTAGAGATTAAAGAAGATTAGTGTGAGACAAAGCATTGAAATTATAGCGCATACAAGGGTGGATTTGGTGTGCCCCATTAGTAAATGCCTAAGGTCTGTCTGCATGCAGGGGCGGATACGTAGCATTGAAAAAGTGATTTACACTTTTTTTTGGCGTGATTTTAACTTTTTGATGCTACGTGTCTGCACTTGTATGTGAGCAGACCTTAGGAGTTCGTTAAAGAGGTGCACCAAATCCTTAGGGTTTAAGCATTAAGCAATAAAAGAAAGAAATAAAAATAATAATGGAAAACACGTGGCACCACACCACCCACGCACCCCACCACATCACGTCTAAACTTAGGTCAGTCGACGCACACTCAATGTGAACAAAGAACCTCCCCTCCTTGTATGCGAGCAGACCTTAGGAGTTCGTTAAAGAGGTGCACCAAATCCTTAGGGTTTAAGCATTAAGCAACACATACTTCTCCCATGGGTTCATACCAATACAAGTCCTAACATTGTATATAATCTTAATATTATTGAGCTTCCTTTCCAATATAGAAGTAAATGAATGTAGTGCAAAAACCAAAGGCAAAAGCATTGTTAAAATAAATTGGACGAAAACTTGAAAAATCAAATGAATGGACTTATATGCAAATATAAAATAAAGAAAGAGTAAATTTTGAATCACTTAAATAAAAGCATTAAATACAACATCCTCTACGCAGCTTAAAGTGTGACCAGATATGGCATGCATATGCAATGTGACATGTACCTGAAATATCAAATTTGGTGGGTGATTTTGGATTCATATCCTCTAGTCCACTTTTTTGGTGCTCCATGTACTCCAAGACACAAAGGAGATGGGCCCATACGTTTTTTGAAAAAACCCCTTACAAGAAAATGCATGGGGTCCACCTCCTTTGCGTCTTGGAGTACCAAAAAAGTGGACCAGAGGATACGGCTCCCTTAAAGTGTGGGTACTTGTTGCGTTGCATATGCACTTAAAGTGTGTGTACATGTCGCATTGTATGCACACTTACAGTGTGCAACATGTACTAAAAAATTACTTCTTTGTTTTTTCTGAGAAGACCTACTGCATTTAAAAGAGTAAGTTCCTCCATATCCCCACACCACTGGCTGGCACAAGATAGTTTTTTGAATTTGGTATCTCTTTTAAATAGGGAGCAAATGTTCATTTGAACACTTTTTTATTTTATTTTATGGTTTAAATCCTATAAACCCCATTTTTAGGACTGGGATTATATACAGAAATTTGCTTTTCCTGATGTATTAGGATGACATCGGGGGCTGAATATCAGTACCCTTAAAGTGACTTTCACTTTTTGGGGGTGCTTATCACTTTTCAACACTGATGTGTCCACCCCCTAATGCCATCCTAATAC